>CAEFZY010063388.1:0-14674 GCA_903066815.1 Brachyrhaphis roseni | reverse complement strand
CAGCAGCGTTCTGGGCCTTTGGTTTGTCAGTCAGACCTGCTGCAGGAATCTCTGGTCCTGGAAATGTTCTGCAGCTGGTAAGAGGCCCACTTTGGAACCGGCTTTATGGGGCACTGGAGGCTCAGGTCAGAGGTCAGAGGTCAGAGGTCAGCCTGATCTCTGGGTATCCAAAGATAACAACTTCGGTTTTGTTTCTGTTTAGCTGGAGAAAGTTTTGGCACATTTACACACCTGTTCAGTGATTGGATGGGTTCAAAGGTCACTTGGTGACATCATCATGTAGACTTCCCAACTCGGTGAAGAAAACATTCACTCAGACAATCTAGCTGCTGTCCTCTAGATAAATCTCTCTTTGCTTTCCGTCTACATTGCTGTTTTACTTTTCATTTTATTGTTTTTGTTTTGCTTTGGCTCCTTGTCTTCTAATCATTTTGCCTTCACTGTGGCGCTTTGAGCAACTTTGGTAGAAATGTTTGCATGAAGCTGATTAGGATTATAAATGAGGCTGAATGCAAGCAGGAAAACAAAGCTCTTAATAAGCCTTCCTCGTTGGTGGAGCACACACACACACCAACACACCCCCACACACACACACACACACACACACCCCCACACACACACACACACACCCCCCCACACACCCACACCCACACCCACCCACACACACACACACACACACACACACACACACACACACACACACACACACACACACGTTGAACCCTCTCCTCAACCTTTTCCTTCACTTTGATGAGAACTTTCTGATTTTGTCTTGTATGTTGACGGTTGCTGGTTTAAATGTTTGTTAGCTTGTTAGCAGCTGCATCAGGTGTTGGACAGGTAAGTTGTTTTATTTGACAGGTTTTTATTGGGGTATGAAACCAATAACTGATTTGATTTTCCTTTTTGGGTTCTTTTGGAAATATGAAAGTATGTTCCACTTAAAGCTGCAGTAACTTTTACAAAAAATATCTATTTTTACATTTTAGTTGAAACTGTTGCATAAACTGTCTCTCTGGCATATTTCTTATTATGGGTCAGAAAACTGTCGAACAAAAAACCATTAGAATAAATTGAATTGGCCTAAACTGTCAGCATTCAGCCTCCCTAAATATTTATATCTGATCAACCGTTAAATAAATCAAAGCAAAATATGAGGTTATAAATTCCAATTATGACCAATTTGATATAATTAAAAGGCTTTAAGCCAAAATGATGAAATAAATCTCTAATTTCCAAGGAAAAAGAGGAAAAACAGAAACCTTCTCCACACCCGTGAATCCTCCATCCTGATGTTCTTCCCTCTCTGTAAGACACATTTAAAAGATTGGAGCATCCTTCATGATGGTGGAGGGAGATTGGTTTTCCTGACACAGCCAGAAGATGGAGGGGTGAGGAAGGCAGGAAGCATAAATTAGCAGGATGGAAAGCATCATTAGGATTCATGCTCTGTGGACCACAGATGTCTGTATCACTTTTCGTGACAATCCATCCTCTGGTTGTTATTTCAGTCTGTACCAAAGTGGTACAACTACCACCTGACATCCACTTTCCCAGAGAGAGAATCCAATGCAGGGTTTGTTTTTAGCAGCTACGGTTAGCTTAGCTGCATTTCTGTACAGTAAATGTTACACGCTTAGCCTAGCTTAGCTTAGCTATCAGTTCCTCTAACCCACACTCAAAATATAGTTTGTTTATTTTATGGATATGTACAAAAATACTTCCAGCATGAAGTATAATGTCAAAGCTTTGGTTTGTATATTTAAGGAAGTATAAACGTATCAATATTCCCACTCCGTACTTAACAGTTAACCAATCAATTTAATATCTAACTTTAATTAGTGGTTGAACAATCATTGTCTCGTTTAATAAAAAAAACAGAACTAACAATAATGGAGTTATAACATGATATCCAACAATAATTACATGTTTATATAATAATTCTATGTCTAAACATGATCTAAGTTCAATATTCAAATTATTCCACAGTTTGACTTCACTTGTTTGCATATTTAAAACTTTGATTCCCCCTTAACTCACAAATTTGTCTTAAAATATTTGAATTTTGTCCATTAATTAAGTTACAATATTATGGAAAATTGTATTTATTTCAAGAACTTTATTATGACGTCGTATCAGGATGATGGTAGATTAAAAAACAAATGTAAATTTCCAGTAAAAAAAAATTCAGATTTTTTTTTCTTTGAAAAAACAAAACAAAACAAATTTCTGAGTTTGAAATGTTCAAAATTTGTGTAAAAAAAAGCAAAAATTTCAGATTAATCGCAGAAATTTCCTTGAAAATTATTGAAAAACTTTCAATGTTTTGAAAATTTTTGAAAGTGGTTTTAGAAATTTCTATGTTTTAAAAGTAAAAAAAAATTGTTATGAAAAGCTCAGAAATTTGGCAAAAATCTTTGACTTTTGAAACTCAGAAATTTCCATATTTTTTCTCAAAAATTTCAGAGATTAATCTTAAAATTTCTGTCTTTTTTTGTCTCATTTGCTGCTGTATTTTACCAGGGAAACACATTATATGGATCAGGATAAATATAAAAACTCCCAGGAGTTCCAGGAAAAACTCCCTTTTCTTAGAAACTTTGAAAGTTACCTGTAATATTTACTTTTTTTAAAAAAAAAGGGGGTGAGGAGAGTCTCTCCTTTGTGGTCAGTTGATGTATCGAGTTTAAACGTCCATCCAAAATGGCTGCTGATTCTGATCTAAGTTATTGCCTGCAGGAGAAAAGAGACCAGGTGTCATAAAATAAAGACGTCTGGGCTAAAAGTCAAACTGTTTTCATCTGGCAGCCGATGAAGGAACTGATGAAATTCTCCAAAATTTAGTGAAAGGAACTTCCTTAATCATCTCCTCTGGCCCAGAAAAAGGGGATAGATAACGATGTTTCCTAACACCAGTATTCAATAAACTGGTTGATTATTTTCTCAGTCACAGTGAATGTGCTGCATGTAGATAAAACTGAGGAAGTAATGATGATTATGAGCAAACATGTTCAACAAAATATCAAATTATATCCATGTTTAAATAACAAATCTTGATGATAAAGTTTTGCTCTCTGTAATTACACTTCTCTCTTTTCTGCTGTGCAAGTTAGTTAAAAAGTGGTGAGGTAATGATTTTGATTAGATGACAAAGGTTGGTTAAAAAGCCGAGGCCTCCAGTAACAGATGATAAACATTAAATGTGACCTCCTGATTTTTCTTCTTTCTATAATAATCTGTAAGATCAAAATGTCTGTAGAGAGAGATCAAAGCCAATGGATTTTTGTTTGTATTACGTAAAGTTGGTGTATTGTGAACTTGTGACTTTATTTTGATGCTCTGCTCCACTGGGCAAGCTTTTTCCATAAATTATCAGTTTCAGGAATACTTTTTACTAAGCAGTTATTTTCCTGATTTGAACATTGAAGTAATCATATTTGTGTTATTAATTAAAGCATAAGAAAGCAAATATTTCAGGGGTGAATTAATTTGGCAGATCGCTCTGATTGCAGAAGTGACTTAATGTGTTCTTAAATTGTGCCTGAAGATAAATTGCCTCCAGAAGAAGTTAATGTTTCTCTGATCTGTAAAGAAAACTCATAATCATCACTGTCACCAACCTCCATTCTTCCCTTTTTAATCACTGGATGTTTCATTAATGTTGGGTCTTTTTTTCTGACTGACATATTTATTATAAATATCTGTTTCCATTAGTTACTCCCTGACCTGAGCTGATAACTCATGGTGTCTTTTTCTGATGATAATAAGCAGGAGCTTCTCTGTCCAGACTCAGTCTTCAAAATAATAACATTTCATCAAACTATCTCTGATGTATTCATAACTTCAGAGTCTTTGTACGTCTTTGTACAGATGAAGTTGTCTGAATCTAAAAACACTTTTCTTAATTTTCCTGTTTATGTTGCAGTTTAACTTAAAATATCTGATTATAAGCTGGTAGCATGAAATGCATCTTCTTGTAAAGATGTTGATTAGATATTTACAGTGGAAAAATGCAGCCGAATTGATTGAAATTAACAAATGACTTTGTGTTGCATTTATCAAAGTAATGTAACAAATTAGCAAAACAAACTTAATTATTCACGAGAAGGGAATATTTAAATTCAATTAGCAGTTCTTTCTCACTTCCACTTGCATCACAAATTATTGTTCTAAATTAACTTTGCATATTTTGAACCATATTGGTGCAAATTACTGTTTAGAAAGAGATTGTCTCATTTCACGTTAGATGATTTAAATTATTCTTTTTTCTATCGTCTTGTTAATTTTGCTCTGATTAGAATCTTAAAAGTGTCATTTATTTTAATTTCAGTGTTTAATGATGTACAGATTTCATTAAAAATGTTTATTGTTGAGAAGGTAAAACAAAAAAGAAAAAAATCACAGCTGGAAACCAGAGATCAGGTCGACCTCTGACCTCTGACCTCTGACCTGAGCCTCCAGAGCCACATAAAGACGGTTCAAAAGAGGGCCTTCTAGCAGCTGCAGCTCCACCCGGTTCTACATCATCTGGTTCTACATCATTTAGTTCTACAGTCCTTCACTGAGAGACTTTAAACTACTGCTGGTAGTTTATAAATCACTGAATTATTGATTAAAGATCTGCTGCTGATGGATCAACCTTCTAGATCTCTCAAACATGGAGAAGCAGCTTTCAGCTTCTATGCACCATAAATCTGGAATAAACTTCCAGAAAACTGTAAAACAGCCGAAACACTGACTTTCTATAACACAGTGTTTTATAGAAACTCAGTGTTATAGTGTTTTCTATCCCACCTGATTGGAGTTGATTTGAAACATAATTAATGAAAGACTCATAAACTCCCGATAAGAATAGCACTTAGCTGGACACTTGACACAGCACTTTATAAGAGCCACTTTACTCCCATAGCTACTTTATCCCATCTATTATATAGGGTTATGCATACAGTAATACTATAGTATTACTTTTTTTTTTATCTTACTGCACTTTATCTTATCGTATTTATTTGCTGTTGTGGGGTTTAACCGGAGACCTTAGGTACCCAATTTCTTTCCACCTCATGTACCACATGTGATGTGAATGACAATAAAGTTTCTTTATTGTCATTCTTATGTCTATGTCTTAACACTCTGCTGTGTAACGATGACAAAATGTTTCATCACTGCAAAAATACAAAATCTTACCAAGTAATTTTGATCCAGTTTCTAGTTCAAATATCTTAGTACACTTAACATGACAGAAAACTAACTTGTAACTTTATATAAAAGCTTGTTTCAAGTCAATACCTCCTTAAAATTGATGAAAAGTTCCTGTTCCATTAGCAAATTATTTCATTTATAACATGAAAATGTTTTGTTATAAATGAAATAATCTGCCAATAAAACTTTTTCTGCAATTTTAAGGAAGGATAGACTTGAAACTCGCCTACAACTTGCTGAACAGTTATTTGTAAGTTAGTTTTATCTTATTTCAAGTGAACTAGAAAGCAGAACAACTGGACCTGGTAAGATTTTGTGTTTTTGCAGTGCATTTGAACTTCCTTGTTGCTGCACGAATAAACTGGACAAACTTTTGCCTCAGTCCTTGAAAGACAGGTAATGACTTTTTATTAAATGTTGTAGGAGAATCCGCCCCTCAGTCCTGATGTCCTGTTGTGCATTTTGAGCTCTCTGTCCGTCGGTGAGCTGCATCTCTGCAGCTGATCTTTGTCGCAGCACCAGCTGCGCTGCTGGAAGGCCTCTGAAAGCCCAACCAGAGAAGTTTGTGTCAAATAGAGGACACACCAGGCCCTCTGAGAGCCTCTCTGCTTCTGGTTTCCACTTTAACACGGCAGCTGTTGGGGTGGCATCATGTGTGAATGAAGTATTGGTTATGACTTGTTACCAACAGATGTTCATAAGGAAAATAAACGACAGGAGGGAAGGGCTGACATTTTTGGAGGCAGTCAGCTGAGGCAGGAATAAACTCAGGCATTAGCTTCATAAAGACAGGTATATTAGGAGCAGCCAGTTAAAATGGCAGCCAGTAAACGCGCTCAGACAGAGGGTTAAAACCCGAGGCCTTTACGTCTTATTGCTTATTAGCGCTGCCATGTGTTTGTGCTGCAGATGCTCATGCAGCCAGATATGTTCATAAAAATGAGGAAAAAATTTAATCTGGGCTGAAAAATACGTATTATTGCCTTCATGTTTGAAGGATTTAGCATCTTATTTTACTGGTTAACATTTTTAGCTGTAAACTTTAGAACTTTAGCTTCAATCTGAGATGTTCTGATACTGGTCTCAGGTCCAGTAGGTTGACTTCATGACAAACTCAGGTTCCAGGTATTTATTCTAACAAAAGAGGAAATCAAGTGGTTAACATCAATCCAGCAGCTTTTACCCCAAAACATGAAATAAAGAACAGTAAAGAACCCTAAATAAACTACAAAGCAATCGCTTCCAATGAGCAGTTAGCATCAGTTAGCATCAGTTAGCATCAGTTAGCATCAGTTAGCATTAGTTAGCAGCAGTTAGCAGCAGTTAGCAGCAGTTAGCATTAGTTAGCAGCAGTTAGCATCAGTTAGCATTAGTTAGCATTAGTTAGCAGCAGTTAGCAGCAGTTAGCAGCAGTTAGCATTAGTTAGCAGCAGTTAGCAGCAGTTAGCATCAGTTAGCATTAGTTAGCAGCAGTTAGCATCAGTTAGGATTAGTTAGCATCAGTTAGCAGCAGTTAGCAGTTGTAAAAGTTAGCAGTAGCTAAAAGGTACAACAGTAATAATAATGAACAGCTAACAACATAAACGTAGAAAAATTTACTCATGAAACTGTTTATGATTAAATTTGTCTAAAATATGTTAAAATATAATACTTATAAAGAAAACACAGAGCTGATGTACAGTTACCAATGGCAACAGAAAAGAGGGGGAGGAGCTAGTTAGTGGTTGCTATGGTAACCACCAACTGTCAAGAGTTAAAATACCAATAAATGTCTGGAGAAATGACTTATTGACTAAACAAAATAAATTTAAAGAATAAACAAACATATTTTGACAAACTTCACATCAATAATATTTTTAAAATTTAGCTACAAATATAGAATACAAATCGGGCTAAAAACGACATGCTGGCCAGAAAAATAGAATATTTTTAATTAAAACTCTTATATTATCTACCCAACAATGCAATAGTTTAATAAGCAAATAAATTAGTCAGATTTTAATTCTAAAGAGATGCATAAACCATTATGCAGCCAAAATGTTTTGCAGGTTTTTATCATTAGAAAACACAAAAATTGTACTCAAGTAAGAATAGCACTTCAAAATATTTTTACTCAAGTAAATGTAAAAAGTTCATAAAATTGTTTGGCTGATTCAGGCATTGAGTAACTGATGAAAACATAAATCATTAAGGACCAAAATAAAAATAATTACAAAATAAAATCTGGCAAAATAAAAATATTTCCAATATTTCTTTCAATAAAAAACTTCAGAAACTTTAACAAAAACTGTAGGTGTGTTTGGTGAATTTTTGATTAAAACTACATTTAATTGAATACATTTTTACTGAAAAAAATTACATTTAGATGTATTTTTACTACGCTGTACTTTTTACTTCTACCTGAGTCATTTTATTTCTGCTCTTCCTTCAGTAAAATATCTGGATTTTCATCCCACTGAAGGAAAATCAAACATGTTTTAACCAGAAACCCTCCAGACTCAGAGACTCAGCTGCAGCTCCTGTTAAAGTTTCTGAAGGTTTTTATTGAAAGAAACTGATCTGGAAACATTTCATATTTTTGGCTTCTCCACTCACTGGGCGGTTTTATTTAGTGTTATTAGATGTGCAGGGATTTTCATTTCACTTCGCGGTGCACACTGTGGGAAAGCAGAAACCTGCTGGATGTGAAAAAGAACAAGAGGAATGAATCGTTTGTGACACTCTGCATGTGGTCACGCAGTATACTCTTAACTTGATTGTTGAAATTATATTCAGAAAATAACAGACTTCAGCTCAGTATGTGGCGTTAAAGCAAAAATAAAATCTGTAATGTTCCTCAGCAGCTGCTGCGCAGTCAGGCCGTTTGTCTGTTCACTAAACCTCCAACATGGATGAGTGAAGCAAATGTAAGTAGAGTGTAAATTAGCTCTTTAAGAATAAAAAGCAAAACATGTAACAAGAAAAATGGAGGAAAAAACAGAGGAGGATTTTAAAGCACCTATAAAGATGAAACAGGAACGATGAGGGAGGGAGAGACGCGGGTTGAAAGACTCAGGAGGGAAAGAAAACTGGATGGAGTTGGTGTGTGTGTGTGTGTGTGGGTGTGTGGGTGTGTGTGTGTGTGTGTGTGTTGGTGTGTGGCTGCCTTTTCTTTTCTACCCATATCTCTGCATCCACTTTGGTTTAACTTTCTTCAAATTGGGAAGTTTACATCGTATTTGGTGCGACAGGGTTTTAAACTATATGTGACAAACCTTTGGGTTTCCACAGGTCTGAACAGGAAGTGACCCGCGCCATCTTGGTAGGCAAACGCAGCACAATGAATAGATGAACTTTGGCTTTGAAGCCAAAAAAAAGAAGATATGTGGACACTCTTAAACGATGTGCGAGAGAAAGATAAACATGGTTACTGTAGAGACAGAGAGTGGAGACATAGCTGTGATATAGTTCATCACCTAGTGAACATGTGGAGAGTTTTCACCATGGAGGAGCTTCAGGGTTTACACAGATTTGTAGATTACGTAGGAACTCTCTGTGTGAATAAAAATGTTCTGGTGACTGGCAGAGTGAGAACATGTAGTAACAAACACGTAGGCTACATGTCCGTCTTAGCTAGCAGATAAAAGCTACTTCAGCTAAGCTAATTTTGCTAGCTCAGCAGGAAATACTACAGTAGCATTACACAGGTGGGTAGAATACGCAAGTAGTTCTAACGTACTTATATTGTTTAAGTTAGACAGGCGAGAGCTTGTTCTAAGCTTGTGGCTTGTTTATTGTTGTCATAGCAACTGCCTGACTACATGTGGTCACGCACCACATGTAGTCTTTGTAACTGGTTGTCTGTTACAAAGTCTACGAAAGTGTTAGGTCACATGGGAGCTGCGTGTAGTTTGCCTGAGTTTTGACCGATTCCTCCTGACAGAACTGCAACTGATTCAGGTTTTAATGCACAGGACAAGCTTTTATTGTCATCTATCATCCTCCCTCTATGCTTTTGTGTTGTTTCCATTATATCCTCCTGATGTCTCACATTGATTTATCCTTTTCTTTTTTCTTCCTCCAGTTTCCAGATCCTTCAGGCTTCTACATAATTTGAATCTCCTGATTTTCTCCTTTCATCTTCTGCAAAGACAGAAAAGGCTGAGGAGAAGAAGGAAGTGAGGACAGAAAATTAAGCTTTTAAAGCTATAAAATAATAACAGACAGACGACAATTTGTCCTGTTTTCACAGTTATTAAGAACAAAACATTAATAAAAGCTTTCATACGTGTATTAGTAGCTCATGTTCCCACTCTGACCACCGTGACTTAAAATATTCAGAGCGGCTGAATTATAGCGGCTCCGCTGCTATAATCCCTTTAATCCTGTAGTTTTAATTCATCTGCTTCGTTTGTTTGGAGAGTGTTTAGAGATCTCACTTCTGGTTAAATACTTATGGAGGAGACGTCAACGCAGACTCAGCAGGATCATATGGAAAAATCTACATCCAGAAATCTGTTTCTAAGTGCTGTGCAGCAGCTTGTTGAGATAAATATTTACCTCAGGAACAGAAGTGCTTTTTCATTCCATAATCATAATTTTTCTTACAGTTAGTAATGACTTTCCAGAACAACACTGAAACCATGAGAACTACCAATGTAAAATAACCCATGTTCTGGACTTAAAATCTGTTTAAGAAAGACTTTTTAAATATGTTTTTTCTACTTTGCATGCAGATGCACTCAAAAACAGAACCTGCCGTCTCACCAAGTCTGTTACTGTAATCTCCTTTAAGGTTTTAAGGCCAATGTGTTATAAGCCAAACATCACAAAAACTTCCTTAAACTCAAACTTGAAAGAAGTAACAGATATTTGTTTGATGAATTCTGGTTATTTTATTCTGTTAAACAGCAAAAGTAGTTTCTAAAAACATCGTCATCGTCCTAAAATAAAGGCCCAAAAAGTGATTTTGGTGAAAAAGAATCATCACTTCTTTCTTTACAAAAGATATATATATACACACACACACATATATATATATATATATATGTGTGTGTGTATATGAGACCTGATATTTCATTTCATTTGCCAATCTTCTGACGTTTCTTTTTAGCAACTAAAGATCATAATTCACACAGGAGTGACGACTTTATAATATCTGCTTCAGACACCAATTAATTAACTTAAAGTCATGAAAATTGATCCAGTATCTGATCCACACGTCATAATAACAAGCAGAAAACAATAAATCCACTTTCTGCCTCGCTGTAGAAATGTAGTTATGCCTCCATTAATTAGCTCTGGAATGAGCCACCCTCGTTATGCCAGCTGCACTTCTGTCTTGACAAAGTACTCGATATTTCCTGACCCTTTCCTTCGGAGAGTGAAACATGCCCCCCGTGCGTTTCAGATTTACGGCCGCTCCGATACTTGGGGTCACGTGTTGAAGCCCTGCAGCTGTGATAAATGGCTGACTTTCAGCGTCCTGGAGTTTGGTAAAAGGCAAGAAGAAATCACGGGCGGAAAAGACGGGAGAGGAGTTTCCATTTGTTTCACCTGGAGAACTGAAAGGCAAAATCTGGTTTGTACTTCAGGAAACGCTGGAATGACAAAAAGAAAAAGGTAAAGAATGAAACATTTAATGCATCAGATTGGAAAAATGATTTGACTGAGAAAAAAACTTGACATACAAAAACAGAAAAGCAAGGAAGGAGTTAAAAAGGTCAAGCTTGTAAAGTTTTGGAATTTGAACTTTTCCATATTTTCTCACATTAAACCACAAACATAAATATCCTTTACTGGAATTTAATGTGAAAAAGAAAGAAAATTAAAACATTTTAGTGCGGTGTGCAAAATGATCCAGCTCCCCCCCCCCCCGAGTCAATACTTTGTGTTTGCTGTTTTCCAGCTGCTAGTCTTTAGGGTTTGGTCATCTAGTGACTGAAGTTTTTGCTTGTTTGCCAAACATCTCAAGCTCAGTCAGATTCAGTGCAGAGCATTTGTGAACAGCAGATTCTCGATTGAGTCTGGACTTTGACTAGACCATTTTAACACCTGAATATGTTATATTTTGGCTTTTTCTTCGGCTCGTCGTCCTGCTGGAAGCTGAAGCTCCGGCTCAGCCTCTAATCTTTAGACTGCAGCAGCTTTTCTTCTAATATTGGACCTTGTTTGGCTCCATCCGTCTTCATGTCAGCTCTACCAGCAGAGGAGCGGCGCCGCATGGGAACAGCATCACAAGTGAAACAATGGAAAAATAACTTTTTATCAATATTAAGGAAGTACTGACTTAAAACAAGCTGCTGTTTCTTGCTAAAAAGTTACTTATAAGTTAGTTTAGTTTTATTTCAAGAGTAAAAAATAGAAACTAGATAAAAGATAATTGGTTTGTTTTCTGCAGGTGTATAATTTTCTTTCTTCTTCACCGTTTTAAACCCCTTTGTGTTGGTTAGGGTTAGAGGGAGGGTTAGGCTCCACATTAAATTCCAATGGAACATATTTGTTTTTGTTGCCATAAAGTGGCAAAATATGGAAAAGTTCAAGGGGTATGAATACTTTTGCACGTCACTGGACATCAGACGAGATGTTTGCTTACCTGTCCCTGTTCTGGTGGAAATCCGCTTTAGTTCTAACTTAAGGAAGTCGAATGTGTTTGCTTCTTTTTCTCCTCCCCTGTTTGAAAAAGAAAATCCTGGAATTGGTTTTCTGAAAGTGACGTTTCCACTGCAGCTCTGACATGAGATTAAGTTAATCTGTGTCACAGTGAGGCTGCTCCAGTGGTGACAGCACGGTTTTGTTGTAAACAGCATTACAGGTCACTTCTTGCCCCCTTCAGCGCGCCGTGGCTGTGAGGGAAATACCAGCTTTTATTTAGTTTTATCTTTTGGAAGCCAACAGTGCGGGATCACCTGCCACAGGTGATTATGTAAGATGGAGTTCAGCCACATGAACAGCAAAGCAGAGCATGACTGCAACTTAATCTTCAGAGATTTATTAATCAGTGAAATGATCTGCCGATGTAACTATTTCATCAATATTAAGGAATAATTGGCATAAAACAAGCTCCTATACGTTGCTGAGAAGTTACTAAATCAGTTTGATCTTATTTCAAGTTTATAAAGATATTAGGACTAGAACTAGAGAAAAATTACTTTGTGTTTTTACAGTGTTTGCTGTATGTTTTACTGTCCTAATCACCAGTGTAACTTTTAAAAAATCACATTCAGATAGGATAATAAATCAATGTCAATATATAATACGTCTGATAATACATTCAATAATTTTATTGAACTCTGATCCAGAACCGCATAGCATTCTGGGAGATGTAGGCAGGGAAAATTCTTAAACCGCTCAACTAGCTTAACTAGGTTGGTGGAATTAACTAACTTATTCACTCTTTGGTTGCCTAGCAACAACCTGCCTGGAGGAAGCTGTTTCAAGCTCCGCCCAGCTTTGGTTGCCTGGCAACAACCTTCTGAGTAACTTGAGGTTTTTTCTCTTGTGCCTCATAACTGATTAAAAAACTAATCAATAATTATCGACAATTATCGATACTGACTGATATTGCTTATATCATGGTACGTCTTTCAGCCATTTTGTTCCGCTTTACTTTCAAACCATTTATATTGAGTCAGTTTATTTTTAAAGAATCTCCCTAATTTTAAACGTATATTAAGAAATAATCAATTTGGGTTTCAGCTTCACTTTATTTAGGTAAATTATCAACATTACACACAGAAAACGAAACCAAAACACTGATTTACAAACCCATAATTTACCAATGAAAGGAACATGCTGAAGCCAAGGCGTATAATTAATGTGTAAAACCAAATTCCTGTCTGAAATATGATGAACAACAGCGTCCTTCTGTTAATGTGTTTATTCTTGGCGGCTCCCACGTCGTCGGCTCAACGCGGTGGATGAAGTCGCCTCGTTGTCGTCCTTTAGCCATTCTCCCAGGCTGTGGCCTACTTTGATGTCCCTACGTTAAATATTGAATGTACATCCATATTTCACTGGCTGATCCGCGCTGCCAGACTGAGGGGCAGGATAATAAACATTGCCAGTGAATTTCACTTCTCTAATTGCTCGGCGTTAATCTCCATTTCCCTGCACTGCGCCTTGACCTCCAGTAATGGAGCTGCCACAATCCCACGGCGAACATAAACAGGGCAAGGTGGGAAAAATGATGTTCACTGGAAAATATTTGAGCTACTTTGTATCACGTTTAAAAGCTCCATCAGGTGAATAATACCTTAGTGTTAGATAGTAAAATATAAACACAGACCCGTTTGCTGCCAAACAGGAAACTTTAATTTAAAAAATCAGTAAAGAATAAAGCTCTAAACGCCATCAAGTGAAACGGACGTCTCACTAATGCTACGTATTAGCATTATAGATTATGTTCCAGATGATCAAGGTAAGGTAATTTCATGTTTATAGCATATTTTCAGCAACAAGGCAATTCAAAGTGCTTTACATGAATTAAGAGGAAACAAAACAAAACCAAACTTTGACCATGTTCTTCTCAAGCAATTCAGACTGTAGCTTTCCATAAGCACTGCCCTGTTTTTACATATTGCTTCAATATTAACTTAATGTTCTTTCCTCATGCTGATTTATGAAGCACACCAGTCCCTCCTGCAGCAACAAAACATAATGCTAATGGTTGCAATGGTTTTTTTAGGCTTCCACTTTTTATCTCTAAATGTTATTTTAGTCACTATGGTGAAAAACTTTAATTTTTACAACAATCCCAGCAAAATGAAAGTTGTTTTACCACAGAGATTATAATCCAATATGGTGGTGACAGAAAAACCTTGTAATGAGAGAAAACTGATTGGCTGGAGGAAACATAGATGGAAATATATTAACTGAATTCATTCTTAATTCTTAAAGCCATGTTCATTTAATTCATGCAAACTTCTCTAAAAGCTCTTGCATTATTCTGATGTTAACTAGAAATAATCTGAATTAAAGTAAGGAATTAAATTAAGAATTCACACTTTGCACATTTTTGTACTTTCATTTTGGTCACTACTGCTTAAAAAAAAACAGCCCAAGCACTTAAAAATACATTCAGTCGTTTTTTGAAGATAAATTCATGTTTTTTAGTGTCCGAATGTAAAGTGTCAAATCAGCAGGGACTGCCCCGTTACCTAGCAACCACAGCTGAACCCAACCCGTTACCTAGCAACCACCACTGAACCCAACCCGTTACCTAGCAACCACAGTTGAACCCAACCCGTTACCTAGCAACCACAGTTGAACCCAACCCGTTTCCTAGCAACCACAGCTGAACCCAACCCGTTACCTAGCAACCACCACTGAACCCAACCCGTTACCTAGCAACCACAGCTGAACCCAACCCGTTACCTAGCAACCACAGTTGAACCCAACCCGTTACCTAGCAACCACAGCTGAACCCAACCCGTTACCTAGCAACCACAGCTGAACCCAACCCGTTACCTAGCAACCACAGTTGAACCCAACCCGT
>CAEFZY010063387.1:0-15851 GCA_903066815.1 Brachyrhaphis roseni | reverse complement strand
CACGGAGAGCACAGAGACACAGAACTTGAACTAAACACACAGAAAAACACAGAGAACTCGAAAATAAACACAGAAAAACACGGATCATGACATCTCCAGTAAACCAAGTCTTTCTCTGCTGCTTCTCTTATTAACGCTAATCTTACCCAACCTCTCGGCTTAAGTGAATATCACCACCTTAGCTTTGCAGGTGTGCCATCTCTCTCCATTTTGAATTAGGGATTGAAATGCATTTCCTGAGAAGTTAAAAGTTTGTGATATCATTCACAATCAATTATAACCTAACCCTGGAAAAATCCAGGGCCGCTGTGTTCCTTCGTCTTTGACACAGTTTGATCACTAATGTTCTTGAACAAATCTTCCAGGCCTTCATCGGACAGATGTTTGTGTATTACACAAAGGTAATATACAAATTGCCTTCAGAGTCTAGTCTGAAGGCAATTGGTTGCTCTGGATTTGATTTAGTTGCAGGACAGTAAATGGGGCAACTCAAGATTTTTTTGTTAAACTTTTTGAAAGTCATGACATTTTCCTACCACTTTGCAATTATGCACTGCTTCCTGTTGGTATGTCAGTAAAAATCATTTCAAAATATATGGAACTTTGATGTAAAAAGACCAAAGTAAAGAAGATTTAAGAGCTATGAATACTAATTTAGAAAACATTTTCAGCATTATTGTCTCAATCAGGAGCTTTCATGAAGATTAACGTATTTAAGACTTCAAACAGGGGCTCACATATGGGAGATGCCACCTATAGTTATACACAGACATTCAATATAAGACATCAGCAGAGAGTAAGGAGCACATATTTTGCTCTCACTCGTTCCTGTATGAAAATTCAGTTCAGTCTATAATGTCCTGTTTGGATGGATGTCCATTTCTCGGGTTCGCACTTTTCGATTCCCACTGCTCCATATTCTCCCTCTGTTTTTGATTTTAAAATCTTTAAACATATGGTTATGACTTTGTTTAAACAAATAAATGTAAGCTGAGCAACAAAAGCACTGAAGTTCAAATACAAAACAGGCTAAATTACAAAGCGAAAAACAACACGTTCAACTTCCTCTTGGATTACGCTCCTTTTCACCAAAGAAAAAAAAGGAGTCAACAAATTTCCTGAAAAATACAGAACAGTTCACTACACTATGCTGTTAGTAAAGACTTGTTAAAGTTTTAAACTCTTAGATCCACACCGAAGCCCATTTCATCATGTCACGGTGCAGGCAAGTCTTATAGCCCAGAGTTCTTCCTGTTCAAAGTCCCTGCTGTCACCAAGTACACAAAGAACTATTTAGCAGCCAGCCCTTCAAGTAGCATCACAGTTTAGCATCAGCATGACACTGCTGGGATCTGTGACAGCACGCAAACTGATCCATGCATAAATAATAAATACGTTTGGTTTTCACCTACCGCTTCTAAAATGCCTGCCTGGCCCCCTTGGAAACCGTCAGGCAAACTTTCAGCTGAAGCCCCCAGACATCTGTATCACATCATATGAGTAATTAACGCACTATCAAAGCTGCGCCGTATCCCACTTGGTTTGAGCAATGCACCCGTCTGCTCTGAGGTGCTTTCACATTATGGCTCAGAGTTTCCTGTGGAGAGTTTGCAGTATGTCTAAGTGTGTGTGCAACACTGTGCATGCATGTGTGTGTGAGAGAGAGAGAGCACCAGCAAGACACTGGGTGGGATAGTAGTCTCCACCTCCCTTTGGTAACAGACTGGGCCCCTTTGGAAACATCACCCTTTTTTCCCCTTTTTCTCAGAGGCACCGCCTGCTGACAGTCATATCCAACAGCAGCAACACACACACACGCATGCACACACCGATATAGGGGGGCATTTGGGAGCCCAGTGCTCCACTACTATGTCCCCTTCCTTAAATCCCTTGTATCTCCCCAGAAAGCCCCCCTCCTCAGTCACATCTATGAGTTGCATACATTACACGCAACTGTTTCCTCACACAAAGAGCTGCAAAGGTCAGACTTTCAGAAAAGGAGACCTTTAGTTAATGTTTGTTTCATTTGAGAGCGGGGAAATAAAAATGCAACAAAAAAGCAAAAGCTCACAATCGATCAGTCGTCGCTGTTACGCGCTCCATGTGTGGCCAAATTACAACACCAGGTTACGCTGTTTTGTCGAGTTTCTAACAAACAAAAACAAACCAAAGTAAAGAGAAGAACATGTCAAACAAAGCCAAACAAATCCCAAACAGAGGGCGCGCTCCCTGAGATGACGAGATCCGTGAGTGACGGATGGGAAGAAAAAAAAAGTTAAATGTCAAGTACTCTTACATCAGCGAGCGTTATGGATTTCAAAATGGACCATCTATGTTGATGGGAGCTGAGAGCAGGAAGCAGGCTTTCAGATTCACTACAATGTGTCTTTTGCTTTCCTGAAAGGCTGATGCAGCAAAATGCTGGATGAGTGGAGCCATTGATTTAAAATTAAAACACATGTCAGGATTTACTATTCGTTTGTACATTTTTCAAATCCTCTTCAGAATGAAGTTATTAATTTTTAAATCAACATACTTGTCTAAATGTACTCTCTCTTATTTCTAGAAGCCATAAAATACATTAATCTTTTATTCCAATTATTTCACACTGAAAACTAAGAAACAAGTGAAACGCAAGTGTGACACTAGGGGCAGTGGACAGGATGGTCAAGAAAGTAACATCACAATAAAAAAACACAATCATTTATTTTAAAGCTTTTCTTTACCAAGTCTGTCTCTAATTGTAATAGAGCACAGTAATGCATCAAAGCCTTTACTGAGAGCCTTTCCAAACAAGGTGTGATAGAAATGTAATATTTATTATTGACCAAACACACATATGATGAAAGAGAAATGTAAAAGAAAGGAAGAAACACAACCAAACATACGCTGACACACTGCGAATGGCTGAGGTTCTTCAAAGTCAAACAATATTAAGAAAACATAAGCTGCAATTTCTTTTCTTATTAGTTAATTTCTTTCTTTTTTTTTTATTAATTATGACTATTTTTCACACTCCAAAGTGCTTAGTGTCAATGTGGACTATGCAATGTAATCTAGTAAAGTCATGTTGATTTGTATTGCACATTTCAGCAACAAGACAGTTTAAAGTGTTTTAAACCAAATACAACTATAAAACAATAAGCATTACTTTTTGCTAAATTCTATCATCACAATCATCAAAAAACATACATCAAATTGAATCAGTGTTCCAGTCATTATGACTCAAAGTTCAAGACTGATGGGTTTTTAGTCTTAATTTAAACAAACTCTGTGTTTTTGGCTGTTTGCAGTTTTCTTGAAGTTTATTCTAGATTTGTGGTAGCTAGAAGCTGAATGCTGCGTCTCCATGTCTGGTTCTGGGGATGCAGAGCAGAACCAGGAGACTTGAGTGGTCTGAAAGGTTGATACAACAGCAGATCTTTAATGTGTTTTGGTGCTAAGTTGTTCAGTTATTTATAAACTAACCAAAGTATTTTAAAGTCTGTTCTCTGAGCTACAATCTCTAAATCTACTAATGTAAAATCTACCTATACTTTCCAATTTTTTTCATATTGTGCTTAAAGTTGTCACAGGAATCATTTTGTGTTGTCTTGCTTCATCTTAACATGAAAAAATTAGGCACATTTTTGGAAAAAGTCCTTCAAGTTTATATAGTAACAATTGTGTGTATGATTGATGATGCATATTAGAATTTAACCCTCATACACATAAATGCCCTCAAGTGGTTAAGTTCAACTCCCCTACTATAGCAGCCACTCCAAGCATTCAGCACACCGAAGTGAGTTAATCTCCACAGCACTTATGTGGGGTATATTTACGTTGTGATGTTCATGCCAAAGAATTTGTTGTTGTCAATAAAATCTATGGCAGACTGGAGATCCCATTGCAAAAACTACTTCATAAGATGCATAGAAGATCTATTGAGCTGCATAATTCACTAAATTCTGTTTGATAATTATTCTTTTATGAAGCATTTTATAGTTCATTTCATAATAAATAGAAAATTGTTGCACATTGGTTAATATGAGAGTAGTTTACCTTCAAGGTAATTAGTTTCAGGTAATTAGGTAATGCCTATATTTACCACTATTTGAAATTAAAGGAATCATGTTTTCTTTAATTGTAGTCATGAATATCTCAAAGCCTTTGAATTAGTTATGGTCAGCAGTTGTAAATATTTTATTTATTGGAACGTAATTTGCTGACAATTTAACCCTAGTTTTTTTTCTGTTGTTTTCTTTCCTTTTTATTTTTTCCCAAACGTCCTCTGAATGCTGGCAGCTTCCGTGACATTTTAACTTTTGAGGGGGTGTGGGGGGTTGGAAAAGTCTTTGTTAGTTAATCCATTAATATATAAATGATGAAACCTTTACCTGCTCCCAGTTGCTTTGGCTTTCATGTTGTTGTTGTGTTGTTGTTTGGATCATAATCAGGTATTAATGCCATTCTGTCTGAACTCAAAGATGGCAGGCTGCCTGGTAATTCATATGCTTGTTCTCTGATGGCATCTGTCGAAGTGTGCTCTCTGCATATTGGTACATACCCTATGGGAAATTTCAATCCAGCCCCAGACTGAGTAGGATGTAAGCAATTTTATAACTGGGACACTTGCGCAAAAACAGAAAGAACAGAGCGGGGAGCGACTCAGTAAGGAGAAGAAGAGATGGAGAGGGAGGCTCAGAGAAAGAGTTTGAGGCCAATCCTACTGTGACAAGAAGCAGTGACAGAGTGAAGAGGGCTCAGTTTACTGCCTGGATTCATTAATTTGGGACATATGGTTCACACAAACAAAAAGTTACAGCACAGACAAAAACAGAAACTGGGAGTCTTCATGAACCATTTTTCCTCATGTTCTGATTACCGCAAGCACTTCATTTTAAAATGAAATATTAAAGGTAAAATTAACAGATTAATTAGAAAAGAAGTGAATTCTTGACAACGATGAGGTGATGTAGTTGTAAGTGATGAAATGAGCCTTTGGATATGATTGTCCTCCTATCTAAAACTTTTTACAAAAGGCCTGAAACATTGGAAAAAGTAAATTGGCCATAAACTAAAGGAAGTAAAAATGTTCAACCTGACTCCCAAAACTGCCTAAATGGCTAGTTTGGGATGAACACAAGTCATAAATGGTTGTGTTTATTTTTAAATTCTTTATAGTGAGCATGCATGTTAGCAATTAGCATTTCAACTTTCGTACACTTTCGTAAAATTTAATCTCTCTTCAAGAATTTTCATGGCAAGTTTTCAAACTTTTCCAGCACCACACTATGGAGATAAAAACAATACAAATAAACTAATGTCACCATTATATAACATCACTTATTACTGCTATTAACAATGTGTTGTGATAGTATTCTACATAGTAGGGACAAAGTAAACTAAAATATAACAAAATGTTATGCTTTGAAAACTGTCCTTTACACACTTGACTGGTCTGAGAACAAAATACAAATTTAAGAAAAGAATCCCCCAACTTCAATAACTTTAATGTATAAAATATAAGTCAACCCTTATTTGACCTACACAGATCAATGACCTATTGAGCCATTAAAATTAATAAATATTATTTTTTTGAACAAACCTGTTTGTGTTTTTCTTAAGCACAACATGATCACTTGATTTTCCTCTAAATGTTTATTATGACTTGTTTTACAAAATTGTGTCCATATAATATCAAGCATTTTCAATTACTTGATGCAGAACTCCAGAATTTTGTTGAAAGTCAAGCATTTTCAAACATTTGAAGCACCCATCCGAACTCTGTCTGTTTGTGTTATTTCTGTAGAGACGTTTTAAATAAACTTAGTATGTATTTTTTAGTGTCCTCCCACCAGTAAAAGGGCTGCAGTGCAAAGTATATGGCACTGAAACGTTTTGCACTTAAGGATAGTCGACTTCTGCTTCATATCTCAGCTGCATACCAAGCATCAACCTCCTACAACTCCTAAACACAAGCTGGTATAACTGATTACTAAGTTTTATCAACATCAGCTATTCCATCTTATACCAGGGAGGAGCCAAGTCTGGGTGTAAGCATTGTGTTGTTAATATAAAATTTAAGGTAATGTGGAAGGGACCTCTAAGAAAAATGTAATAATTAGCTAATAAAAGGTGATTCCTGTTGAAGGGATATTTTAAAATATATGAATGGAAAGCATATAAATGATCAGGCAGCCTATTATCCTAGAGTTACACCACCTTTGGTGGCAGCATTGTGGAGCAGCTCTGTTATGGGTTTTATTTTTATTTTTTTTTTTTTCAGCATTATGCATGAATGTCATCACCACGGTATTTTAATGTTTTCAGCATAGTTTGCGTGAGCCGGACATTCCCACATCAAATTTGTTTTTTACAGATGCCAACCTTTCTGTGGAAAGTGAGATGTCAGTTTCAAGCCCAACTTTCTGTGTACATCACACTTATAAATGAGACCCGTGGAGCTTGAAGCAAATATCCAAACTCATGTCATTCAGGTCAAATACTCTGTGGATTGAAGCTAATATCTCTGCAGTTTGTGTAACCTGTTTCAGAGGAGTCAGTGGAGGTAATTAAGCTTTCAAATTTATAGCTATGACACATTCTCAGACCTTCTCTGGAGAGCATAGTTGTTAATATAAACCAAACTGACTTTTGAAAATACACAGGGCAGGACTACCACTATAATTTCCAAAACTATTACTAAATCATATCTGTCTGCTGTTCTCTCACGAGCAGTTACTGCCTTGACGCATTCCAAGTTCTGATCTGGCTCTCGTCAGACAGACCATGAAAGCACTGATAGGCAGCAGGACGCTCGGTTCATCTCACTTGGCTTTACACAACCCCAAAGTTCACAAGTGCATGCTCAAAATGTCTCAAAATATCTCCATATCGGTGTCTCTGAAATAATGATTACTCTGAAAGTCACTGAAGTTATCTTCAGTGACTTTCATTTCCTAACAAATCTTTCATTTCTCCTATGTTCTTAATGTCATTTTTCAAATCTCTCAGGAATTAAACATACGCTTAACTGATTCTGTGATCAACACTTTGCAGCTTTTTCCTCAGATGGGCTGGCCTTTTAAAAACATCTGTGGACAATCTGAACATAGCATGCTACTTGTAAACACAGCTGTGAAGGCCAAGCGGCCAAGACCAAAGATAACAAACATCAGTCAAGAAAGACTGAAGAGATTTCCACAATGAAACTACAGATGTTGCTCAGTTCAGTCACCTGACAAAGATGTAAGATCACATATTTCAGCACAGTTTCATGCACTAAAATCAAAAAGCTATGGGGATTTGGCCTACATTCTGAATTGGACGAGTTTTTCTATATCATGTACAAAGAGGTAAAGGAAATAAATCAAAATTTGCTTTTACTCTTTTTCTATTTTCAGGTTAGTCTGCACCTACCTCGTGTCTTGTTCCATATCTGTCTGCAGCTAGCCATCAGATCCAGTTGCTATTTTGGTTGGAAGAGACTTGTATCTTATTCTCCTCCCCTCTCTTCAGAACACTTAATCCCTCCACTTATTTCCCTTGATTGCTAGCGGTGTTGTTGTTGCTTGACGTTGGGCACTGAGCCCATTTGGATTGTATTGTTTTTGTTCCTGAAGAAGGAACCACTGAAGAAAATGCTTTTTATGTCTTGAGTAAATAAAAAAAGGTTCAAAAACCAGTATTTTCGCTGAAAAGTACGTGGTAAGATAAAAAACAAAAAAGGCTTAATTGATGCTGTCTTACCAAGTTGCTGCATACCTAAGCAGAGATAGAAATGCTAACTTCTTGACATGTTCTTCTGTTCAGCTGGAAAAACAATGCACTGCTGTAGGAACAGAGTTCATCGATATCAAGGAACACCAAAGTTTAAAACAGTCAAGTTTTCTGTCATGTTCTTTCCATAACTGCGCAAAATCTTTCTCAGATAATGAGATTTCATATTGCTCTTTTTCTGCCCATTATTAGCTCCTTTCAGAATGAGCTGTTTTAAGACTTTTTGTCACTTTAATTAAAAATACGCAGTTTAACACAAAACTCTTGTCTTTTCCAGCAGCTGCTTTAAACCTGCTGACCAAACATACTCAAGCTCTGCTTGCGTTGCTAGGTGATGTGCGAAGCTAAGCTGGGGTTGCTAGCTTAGCTAAGGGAATTGCTAAGCCCCCTTAGCAACACCCAACACATTGCACATTACCTGGCACACTGCAGGTAATGTGCCAGTGTAGATTGTCATTTAATAATTTAGAGGTTTTTGAAACGGCTCGCTTTCCAGGCGCCAAAAATGGCTTGGTGTTTTTTTATTGTAGGTGCTTGGATTATTTCTACTAGGCCATTTCTGCCGTGAACAAAAAATATAAACTGAACAGGAAGTCATAATTTTGAGTTTTAAAGTCATAAACACAAGACACTGAAGCACAACAAAAACAGCTTTTGAGCTATTTCATAATTATGACTTTGAGACTCAAAATTACTTTTATTCTCAAAATTATAACTTTTATCCTTGAAATTATGCCCTTTATTATAATTATGACTCTAAAACTTGAAATTGACTTTTATTCTCATAATTATTACTTTGAAACTCAAAAACTGAAAACTTTAAAATTTAAAAATTGAGACTTATTCTCATATTTATGCCTTTTTATCTCATAGTCATGACCTTGAATTATAACTTTTATTCTTGTAATTATGACATGAAACTCAAAATATGGCCAAAATAATCACTTGCTTCACAATGTTCATACAGTATACATGTCATTCAACTCAGATGAAAAGCAGCCCATGTGTCATCACATCCCCTTAGAGGGAACAATAATAGTAACATCAATTTGCGTATGGCTCCTGCAGCTGTTATGCACATCTAAACCCAAATACAAGTATAATCTGCCCTTTAAGCTTATGGCTATTACAAACTCCAAGCAGAAAAGCTTGGAATGCTTTTAGTAATAGCAGTGTGGATATTGATTAAAGTGAAGCAGAAAACTTTGTTGTGGTTAATAAGAGTGTGCTGAGCTAAGTGTATTTTTCTATCAGAATAATGTAATCATAACAATTATTTAATCCAAATTTGTTTCCAGCATGCACACATTAACATGAATAATCAGTGGGGAAAAAAATTAAAGGTGCCAGATTATGACTATACATATTAGAACAGAGAAAACCCCCAAGTGCTCCATTGCTGTTTTGACAATAATTAAGAAAGCAAGTAGCAACCATCATTGTTGTCATTCAGTTTGGGAAAATGGTGATGCCTTTTTCAAATAAACTGAAGTCCATCATAGTACAGTGAGCAGTTATACAGGCAACGAGAACATTTAGTTTTCCTGCAAGATAAAGTATTTATTAATTGAGTTGAATTTTGCATGTTAGACTCTGTAAACCTCAGTTAGTATATCAAATTGAAAAGTTTGCTTTTTAAAACTCGAAGGGTTACCTGTACAGTTGTTTTACTCAAAAATGAGCAACACTAACGCAATACTTTTTTTGTTGTTGTTGAAAAACAAACACAGTACATAATATGTTCTAATGCTTTATAACAGTCAAGCAGAATTGTTGGTCTGAAGATTTTCTCATAATTTAGTTTCTATGCTCCTCTGCTCTGGAACAAACAGTTTTGTTTACTGCAACTTTTTTATCAAAACAATCTGAATAATTAACTGTTTGATGCATTTTCTTTTTTATGCCTTTATTATTTGTGTTTTAAACACAATGATTTTATGCTTATGCTTTATCTGCTTTCAATCCTTTTTGCTTAATGTCCTGTAAAACCTCTTGGATTGCCTTAGAACTTGTTCTGTATAAATAAACTTGCCTTGCCTTTATATTCTGCCATATAACCTGAATACTTTGCAGTCAGTGAGTCGAATATGAAATCATAGAAGACTGGTACAAACTGGGTTATTGACTCCAAACGCAAAAGTTAATCTACAAGAAAATTACTGAGGGGCCATAAAATGTTATGAATAAAATGTTACGTAGAGCTGTTCAGAGACGTCCTGACATATATTATCACCTTGGAAAAAATTAAGAACACTATTGCTGCAGATACAGTGATGAGGAATATGAGCAACCATTTACTGCAAATGAAATGCTCTTGGTTTACTGATTATTAGCTGGTAGGTTCAGATTTTTAAAAGTAGGATTTTTATCTTTGTGGTCCAAAACATTCAGGTCTGTGGTAGTAAAAAGATGTCTGGAAAACTGGATAAACTGAAGTACAGTGGATCCCAGCCTATTCACGGTCCGTTATTCACAGATTCACCCATTTGTGTGTCTTTCTGTGAAAATGCCACTAGGGAATATGAAATAACAGGGGATAATAAAACTTGACACACTATTGGCTGGTGCTTGCAAAGAAGCCAGTTCATTAACACAGTTAATTTTTGATTGAATGTCCTCTCAAGAGCAGAGATGGGGAAGACTGAAGATATTAAATTCTGCGGCAATGCCAAGACGCTTATTGAGGTATATGTGGTGTTTAAACTATTCAAATATGCAGTTGTAAGCATTTTTACATAGGGGCTCTGAGCTATTTAAGTATTTTAGCTACGGTTGCGGCCCCTAACCTCCATGAATACCAGGAGTCCACTGTAAAGCCTGGAATAAATAAAAAGGCAAACATTCCTCCAAATTTATGTAAGAGAGTGATAGAAGATGACAAGTTCAAGTTATTGATGCTTAAAGAGTTCAAAAAATGACATAATCAAATGACGTAGTTAGCTTTTCCGGTGACAACACCGGCACACATGGAAACTTTCCTTTTTGAATTAAATCTGCCGTGACGGCATGTTCTGTTGATGACAAACTAAATGACCCACAGTGTTGTAATATGTTAGGTTTTACTCTTTACTGACTTACATCAAGTTAAATATAACAATAACTGATTTCAGTAACTTGTTCACAGTGGATCTGATGACACTAAGCTACATCAGTTTTTAAGTAGCAGGGTTTATGGTATGATGAATAGCAGGAATAAAAAACACAGAACTGAATATTGTATTTCAAACTTCATGACTCATAATGTTCCCAAAGTCTTTCTGAATTTCACCCCCACGTATTTAATACAATCTTTCGTCTTCAATTTATTGCTTTTTAATCAAGAGGTCATAGTTGTTTCCCTGCATCATCTGACACTTTATGCAAACTCCTGATTTTTACTCCTTCAGCAGATCGGGGAGCAACTCCTTGATTTGTGTTGTTCTCCCTTGAGTGTAGGAGTCAGAGACAGAGAGAGGGGGAGTCAAAGGTTAGGAGGGGAGAAGATCGACACCATCTGGCTCTGATTATGTCTCTGAAAAGAAAGATTTCATCCTCAGTGTTGCCTGAATGTCTGAACGTTTTGTTTCTTCTGAAACATCATACTCTGCAGTTTTAATATAAACATGCACAGAACGTCTCTTTTCACTAAGTCCTTCTTTCTACACTGTTTCTACAGCATCCATCGGTTAATGACCAAAGTCTTAAATGTTACGGAGTGATGGGCTCACATCCAAAAGAACCAATCACACTGATTACCTGTGACTGCTGTGATTCATGAGCACATATGCATAGGTAAGCTCACTAAAATCAATTAGCCTGAAGCGCAAAACCGACCTTTGACATTTATAATGGAAACCTTAAAAGGCCCTCAGGGTCAAAGGATACTCAGAGGCCCACCTGTGTACACAATTAAAACCAGGAAGCTCGTTTTCAAACTGAGACAGAAGAGCGAAAAGGCTCAGGGTAACGCATCTAACAGGCAGCTTTGAGATGTTTGGAACATGTTATTTTTATACATGTTCCTCTTTTGATTCACTTAACAAATACACATTGAGGGGTGCTTAAATGGACAAATAAAAAGCTTTTGAAAAGCTTTGAAGTTCAAATTTTAATGTTCAAAAAGCGAGTTTTGACAAATAATACATTTTATACGCTGGATGTCATGCTAAATTTGTTCAAACTTCATTTTAGATGTATTTTTACACCTCTAAAACAACATGTAAGGGTAAGAACTGCCATTATTTTTGCAATGTTGTTGTATATCATTGCTTACATGCAATAAAATCAGCCATGAAAACCTCTGCCTTTTCTGGTGAGACAAAATACACCAGAGGAGATAAACATTTAAATGATCAAAATATTTCTGTGTTCACTTGTATTTTCACCAGTGTTTTTGTTAGAGTTTGTTATACGTAAGTGTTTATTTTTATTTTTGAATGTCTGCAACAACATTTTTGGACTTCATTTTGAGAGTGCAGTGTGAATTTTATGTATGCAATATTGTAAACATTTTTGGAGAGGATTGCAGTCTACAATTTTATTACAGATCTGCGGTGATGATTTTGAACAAACCTAGATGAATACGCAAAGGTGTAGCTTATGCAAAAGAAGTTGGGAAATAGATTGTTTGGCATGTTGTCAATGCAGCAGAGAGAGGTGGTGAGTAGAATCTTGTGGATTTAATGAAAAATGAAGAAAGACTTACAAAAAGAAATCATGTGAGCACAGGGAGCCATGGGATAACAAAAAAACAAACAAACAGAGAGAACAAACAAAAGCATAAGAAGCATGACCAGGGGAAGAGGATGTAACAGGAATTAGCAAAGAGTGACAAGAGCAGCAGTGTTTAAGTACTGAGACAGTGAGTGTGGAATATTGGACCTGTGCTGATTGGCTAATTGATTGCAGGTGTGAGGGGAAAGAGCAGAGAACTGCACAAGTGGTGAGGGAGAGTTCACAGGGGACTAGGAAATAAGTCTAACACTAAAACATAAGTAGACATAAGGAACCTGATTAAACTGGAGTTACAAAGAATAACTAGACACAAGTTATAAACTGGAATCACTAAGAAAGAGATGAACTAAAAAACAAATACAAATAATGAAACTGGAATCAATAAATCAAACCCAAAAACAACCCAAGATCCTCACATTCTTAGTCTGAGTGACAAATTCTAACAGAACCTGTTTAGGAAAGTGATTCTGTATTCCTCATTGGTTTACTACTTGTTCCTAAATTACACATTCCTCCCTTATTGTAAAGTATGTAAGATGGTTGTTGCATTTATTACTGTGGAAAATGGAAAAGCATATTTCTTATTTGATTTCTATCACATTGAACCCTAAAATGTCTCATTAGACTCCGATTCGCCCAAGTTAGGATGAGCCTCTTTGTCAGGTAAACCTGTCTAAACTTCATTGTGTTCTTACAACAAATTAGATGTAAATGCTTCATTGTGCTGTTTTCTTTCACTGTAGATTGTTTTTTATTCTGGAAAACATCTGGAGTTACACTGTTTATAAATATTATCACAGAAATAAGCTTGCTTTGCTTTATTCCTGGTTTTTATCTTGTTAGATCAAAACTTGTGCAGTTATTCCCATCAAGCGGTGGTTTATCATCAAAGCATGGGAACTTGGTTGAGCTACTGAGACACAGAATGTTTGGAGATTTGGGTAATTAAGAGCAGAAGTTGCACTTAGATGATACAACATTTATTTTGCTGGGTGG
Organism: Brachyrhaphis roseni; assembly: GCA_903066815.1. Taxonomy (NCBI): domain Eukaryota; kingdom Metazoa; phylum Chordata; class Actinopteri; order Cyprinodontiformes; family Poeciliidae; genus Brachyrhaphis; species Brachyrhaphis roseni. The sequence continues at coordinate 2,381 of CAEFZY010063387.1, read as the reverse complement.
GCTTCTCTGAGAGGTTTGTTGAGGTCTGTTGATTAGAAAAACATCCGAGAAAACAAACACTACCATAAGAACATTATATGTGAAAAGCATTACATTTAAACTTATTTGCTAGAACTGTAAAAGTATTAAATTTGATTGCTTTTAAAGCAGTTGGGTATATTAGACCAGATATCTTCTCAAAATACAATTTCCTAAAATATTTTAAACCATCAAACTCCGAAAATGGTTTTCCTATAAAAAGAGCAAAAAAAAAAAAAAAAAAAAAAAAATCAATAAATGAATATTTACAACAGGTCTTAGAATTGTTAAACAGCTAGTATTTCAGAAAACAAGTGATTTGCAAAGGGTTAACAACTCCTATGCCCAAAACAGTGTTCCAGAAAATAATGAGTGGACATCATCATCTTCGTCGGCTTCATTTCCTGAGCTTGTTTACACTGAATGTTCCAGCTGAAGTCACGGCTGCTGTGATTATCAGAAATGTTAGAGTTTAAAAAATGTCAGATAACAGTTTAGAGCTCATATGTGTCAGTGCCAAGATAAGCCAAGAGTGAAGCAGATTGTTTCATTGGTTCCACAGCTAAAGTTCGTTTAGCATATGCACTGAGATGTGTATGCACCACTGCCAAAACTGTGGTAAACTTGGAGCGAGACAAGCACAAACGATATGTGTTTGGATTAAAAAGGCCGAAACTCATTTTCTTAGATGAGTACGTTCATCCTGCTGCATATTTCTACGGGTAGATTTCTTTCTATTCATCAAATCAACAAATTAAATACTGTAATCTGATTCAGAATACAAATTGAACTGACCTGTAAGCAATCTGGGGCTGTACAGGCTCAGGTATGATCTGCTGCAATGTGAATGCTGTCCATTTTATACAGGAGTATTTGCACATGGGGAGTGTTTACCTATAAATACAAGCTCAAGTGAAACTGTCTGAGTGTCCGTCTGTCACAAATTGTGTGTTTCTGTGTGCACGTCTGTGATTCACAACAGCTGGATGAGCAAAGTGGGCCTGTCCAATCAGGGGGCTTGTAGACTCCAGATGTGAAAATAATGTTTTTTTTCAACAGTGCGGAGAAAGAATTTAGAAGCCGTTTTTGGTGAAGCTTCTGATTGTATAATCACAACACATCTTTCGGTGAAGTAAATAAAAATGAAAAGCTCATAGATGATGATGATGATGATGATGATGATAGATGGCTCATGCTGACTTTAAAGTAATACCCTCCCAGTATAGTTATAGTGAGTTATTAGAAACCTCTTGCTATTTCTGATGCAAGCAAACTAACCAACAAAAAGAAAACCATTAAGCTGTAGAGTATGGATTGTGTTACATGTGTTTTTATCTGGTCATTCATAGTGAAAACCTGGAAATCATCATGTTTAGAAAGTCCAAAAAATGGATTGATATTTTTACTTTTCTTTCCAAAGACATTTTAGTACTGCTTCAATAAATATAAATCCATTTTAAAGTATTACTGAATAATTTATTGTGTGCTGGTTGGAGGCACAACTGTACTACTTAAAGCAGCTGGTGTACAGAAGAAGGCTATTTGAGAATTGAAAACTGTTATTTGTAGAGCAGTGTTTTTGTTTCTCCGGCTCTAATGATGAAAGTGACATCAAAACTGGTTTAAAAATTAATCTGTTGTTTTATTTGCTTCTAACATCAGAGCCCCATAGACAAATACTCTGAAACTATTTGGCCAGTCTGTGAGCAACAAGGTCCTGTGTTTAAGTATTAGCCTGCGATTCTTTCTGCATGGAGTTTGCATGTTCTCCCTATGCATGTGTTTGTTCTCTCAGGATACACTGAGTTCCTCTAAAGCCACAGTTCATATGTATTTCCCGTGCAATGCATCTATTGTTTATTGTGCAAACTACTTATTATATTCATTATTGCTAGTTTTTAGTTATTACAACTAAAAACTAGCGATCAGGCCCGAAACCTGGGAGTAGTGATGGACTCTGATCTGAACCTTCAGAGCCACATAAAGACAGTTACAAAGTCGGCCTTTTATCACCTGAAGAACATCTCCAGGATTAAAGGACTAATGCAGGGGTTGCCAAAGTCAGTCCTCGAGTGCCGGCATCTTGCATGTTCTAGTTCTCTCCCTAGTGGTAGTAACAACCTCCTCAGCAAGTCAATGTTCTCCTTAGACCTTCTAATGAGCCATCATTTGATGCAGGTGTGCTAAAACCAGGGAAAGAACTAAAACATGCAGGATGCCGGCCCTCGAGTACTGACTTTGGGCACCCCTGGACTAATGTCTCAGCCAGATCTAGAGAAACTCATCCATGCGTTTATCTTTAGTCGCATTGATTATTGCAACAGCGTCTTCACAGGTCTGTCCAACAAATCAATCAAACAGCT
>CAEFZY010063383.1:0-62777 GCA_903066815.1 Brachyrhaphis roseni | reverse complement strand
AAAACTTTGAAAACTCTTTCTGTGTACCGTCTGTATGTAGGCACATGCGGCTTATAGACAGGTGCAGCTTATGTATGTACAAAATGGTTTTTCCTTTGAAAATGTACTGGGTGCGGCTTATAATCAGGTGCACTCTATAGTCTGGGAAATAGGGTAATCTCTCGTTGTCTCTCCCAGTGCCAAATGGACCATCGATGGAAATTCCCGCTGCAGCTGCCCCACCTCCACCGCCACCACCTCCTCCACCGCCACTGCCGCCCCCCGGGCTCCCATCAGAGAATTCTGCCCCTCTGCCTCCTCCACCTCCACCTATGGCGCCCCCGCTTCCCGGATGTGGAACGCCAACTGTGATCATGAATTCAGGATTGGCAGGTGAGGTTAATTTATCCTGTGGTTTTCATTTTAATATAGCAAAAACATTTTTTTTATTAAATTAACAGGAATTTAAGATGTATGAGCTTAGTTGCAATTTTAAATTAAAGATTAAATTAAACATTAAAATATTTTGTCTCCTAAGTTACCCCCTCTCTGAACTGTTAAGTCTTGAGTTAAATGTCTCATTTCTTTTAGGTTTTTTTTTTTGTTTTTTTTAACTGGTGCATCCCACAATCACAGCTTTAGGTGTGTTCAGATTAAATCACAGTAACACTTTGAATGAACTCAGTATGCAGGCAAACCTGTAAGATCTGTATATACCTGTGGGTGTCTTGTTGCTGCTACATATACATGTGTATGAGTAAGTCGACCTTGTTGCCCTGTGAAAACTGAAACCTATGAGTTGAAAACTCTTGCCTTAGATTAATGATGCGCTCACCTGAGGTGTCTAGTATTTGCTCATGTAAACATTGCCACTGTTCCTGGCCGTTATGCTAACTTGTCTGAATTGTTTTCTTTCCCCGGCAACCAGAGGGACCCATCAAGCTTTTCTGTAGGTTCTTGCTGTCGAGTTCAATGTCGTGTTTCCCCCCACATCCTTAACCATGTCATACATGTATTTTCCCCTGTGTTGGTTTCTCATTGGTTTTAAATGTGGTATCAGGCAGGTAGAGACAACCCTGCTGAAATTACTTTTAGCTGCAATTTCAGCAAGAGGTGGTTGTACAAAGTACCAACTCTGAAGTGTTGTAGAAAAATGCGTAGCTCACATATTTTTATTTGAGAAGACAAAAAACTGAAAAAATGCTTGATTTTCCTTCCAGCTGCTCGATGAAAGCAGCTGGCAGTTTGAAAAATGTTAGATACTCCTGACTGTACACAGTGAGTGTAGATGCCTGAAAGATCCGCTGTGAACCCTTTTAAAAGACAAAATACCACATTCAAAACTTGTGAATGGTTTAGCTTCACTCTTGACTGTAGTGCTTTGACCGTCTGACATTTTGTATGAATGACGTGTCACAATCTTAAAAACAAATTTGTTGCATGCAGATACTCATTGAGCTGCTGTGGCACACAGATGGTTAAGTTGATAGAAATCGTGTTCAGCCGGAATGCTGTTTGACTTTCCCATGATGGCCTTATCTCTCACTGCGTTGCTGCTGACACCTTGTCGGTACGCTGATGCAGGACGCCACCTCAACGATCCGCTTCAATGGAGCAGCTCTTGTCGCTACAAATAGCTTTAATCTGCACAACAAATAGTTTGACCCCAGGCCTGGCGAGTAATCCTGGACCATATGCACAATTTAGTGAACAGATACAGCCTTTGGCCTTGTTCCTCTGCCAGGAGGCAGGAGGCTCAGCTTGAATAAAGAGAAGAAGGAAACCATCCTGTTTTAATTGACGGACATCTGTGTTCTCTGCTAAAACATTTGAAGTGTTCAAAATGAATGTTTTCAGAAATCAGATGTTTCTTTTTACAGATCCCCCTTCTCCTGCATGTGTGTGGCTACGTTCTTATGAACCCTTACAGTCGATCAAGACATATTTTTAATTTCTCTTTGTGTCATTTAGCTGTTAAGATCAAGAAACCCATCAAGACAAAGTTCCGCATGCCTGTCTTCAACTGGGTAGCCCTGAAACCAAATCAGATCAACGGGACCGTCTTCAACGAGATCGATGACGAGAGGATACTCGAGGTAAAGGCCCGCACTCAGAACAGGCTGATCTGCTTCCTATCCTAATAAAAATTAACATCTTTGGTGTCTTTTAGGACCTGAATGTTGATGAGTTTGAGGAGATGTTTAAGACTAAAGCTCAGGGCCCATCCATCGACCTCACCATGAGCAAGCAGAAGGTCACTCACAAGGGACCCAACAAGGTGGCCCTGCTGGACTCCAACAGGGCAAAGAACCTGGCTATCACACTGAGGAAAGTGGGCAAGACGACAGAGGAGATCTGCAAGGCCATTCAGCTGTAAGCCTCCAACATTTGCCTGTGTTTGTTTATTTTGCATTTATTTGATTTAGAAGCAGTATTAGTGAAATAACAAAGCATATAAAAGGATTCATGTGCAGTCTTTAAAAATCCATTCTTCTTTCAAAAGAAGTACGGAAAAAAGGAAATTTGGAATGAAGATAAATGTTTAGATTTCCACAGTTATCATTCAGTTCAAAATGACTTCAATATATTTCTAATGCAAGTAAAAAGTAATCATTCTTATAGTAGAGGAAAGATATATTTGGTAAAAAAAAATAAAAAAGGCTACTTTGGTACAGAGTATATTTTTCATCATAACATCTGCTTTATCTTGTGAATGTGATATAATCAGACAAAACATATATTTTTTGCAAATGTAGGTCATTTTAAGATTAAAATAAAAATGAGCAAAAAGAAATAGCATCATTACAAGATAACAAATTCAACTCAAAGATGTAACGGAGAAAATATAAATAGTAAGCTACAACTAATCAGATATACAACAAAATGTCTAGATTAAAGTGTAGATGTGTTACATTTTACCAAATGGAAACCCCATTCTTTACCTCGTGCCTCTATTAGGCGTGTTCCTAATCTCCATCCCCCATATCTCTTGTAGATTCGACCTGCGGACTCTGCCGGTAGATTTTGTGGAGTGCCTGATGCGCTTCCAACCCACCGAGAACGAGGTCAAAATCCTGCGACAGTTCGAGAAGGAGCGCAAGCCTCTGGAGAGCCTGACTGACGAGGACCGCTTCATGATGCAGTTCAGCAAGATCGAGCGGCTCATGCAGAAGATGACCATCATGGCCTTCATCGGAAACTTCAGCGAAAGCGTGCAGATGCTCACGCCGGTGATTAAGAGTGTCTCACACTTCATATTTGTCGTTTGTTGCTGAGTCGTGAAATTGATGTCAAACGTCGCTTGTCTGCAGCAACTTCATGCCGTCATTGCAGCGTCTGTGTCCATCAAGTCATCTCAGAAGTTAAAGAAGATTTTAGAGGTAACTGGAGAAATTTTGTGTTAGCAGAGTATTCTGTCCTGCACATATAGGGTTTAGTTTGTGATCCTTGTTTACCTATACTGCAGATTATTTTGGCACTTGGAAACTACATGAACAGCAGCAAAAGAGGAGCAGTGTATGGATTCAAGCTGCAGAGTTTAGATTTGGTAAGCTGGTTTTAAAGACGGTTAAAGTTACACATCCTCACTTTTTCTTTTGTTAAAACATATTTCTATTTTTTTCCCCCCTCAGCTTCTTGATACCAAGTCAACGGACCGGAAAATGACCTTGCTGCACTACATCGCCAACGTGGTCAAAGAGAAATACTCACAAGTGTCTCTGTTCCACAATGAGTTGCACTATATTGAAAAGGCAGCAGCAGGTGGGCATAACCTTTTATTTATTAATCAAACATTTCCATGTTTTATGCAATCGTGTGGCGTAACGTTCCCCATGTGCTGACAGTGTCGCTGGAGAATGTCCTGCTGGACGTTAAGGAACTGCAGAGAGGCATGGAGCTGACCAGGAGAGAGTATAGCATACATGGTCACAACACCATGCTGAAAGACTTCATCACACACAACGAGAGCAAGCTGAAAAAATTGCAGGATGATGCCAAAATTGCACAGGTAACACTGAATAATAGAGAAAAATCTTTCTCTCAGCGATTGTCTAAATATTTAATTGCTGAAGCTGCATTTTGTTTCCCCATCTTAAAAAAAAGGACGCCTTTGATGAGGCTGTGAAGTTCTTCGGAGAAAACTCTAAGACAACGCCGCCGTCTGTTTTCTTCCCAGTGTTTGTGCGATTTGTGAAAGCCTACAGGGTGAGTCGATTGGAAACTTCAGTGGTTTTATTAGAATTGGATCTAATAGTAAAACAAATTTGTGTAGTGAAGGAAAAGGGATACACGGTTTTCACCAATAAAATCTAAAAATGTGTGTATTTCTGTTCAACCCCGTTTATTCTGGTAACTGAAAAAGAAATCCAGTGCAACTAATCGCGTCCAGAATTCAAACAATTGCTAAACGGAATCCAGCAGTATGTTAATTAATGTCAGTACAAATGCTAGTAGTTCTGCGAATACTAAGGTGTTTCTTGGTGGGGAAAAAAACAAACATTTTAGTCAACAAAGATCATGAAGACAAAAAATATGGCAGACCTGTCAGAGATAAAGTTTTGTTGAAATTTCAAGGAGAGCTATGTTTTGAATGAATCCTTTTGTAAAACTTGAAACTCTTCAAAAAATAACAGAAACATAAGGTTGATCTGAGCTTGAATTATTTTGCAAATAAAATTGTACAGCATCTGAGAAAAGGTCAATTGCGCCCCCTGGAGAGCTTAAAATTAATTTCATTTAGAAAATGCTCATTTCTGCAGATCACTAAAATACTGGACGAAACAAAAAGCTCTTAGAAATGCTGTGTTAATGGCCTTCCCGTACCGATTAAATCAAAAATACCTAGGATAAGATGTGAATTTGTAAATTATTATTTTTTTTTTATAAAAATAAACTGGTGGCTCCTCAGCAAGCGGAGGAGGACAATGAGCAGAAGAAGCGGCAGGAGCAGCTCATGATGGAGAAACTTCTAGAACAGGAGGCTATGATGGAGGAAGACCAGAAGGTGAGTTAATCTTTCTCTGAACTCCTTTGCTCCCTCCCCTGAGGATCACAATGACCAGAAGGGAATCCAGCTCCACTTCCTCCAGATTCCCGTCTGGAGGATTAGTCGAGCGCAGGCCGCCTGCTGGGCACGGTTGTATTTATCTCCAACAGCAAGACTCCCTGCTGAGGAACATCAGTCAGGATCAGTGACTGTTCAATTAACTTGCATGATGAAGGGATGTGATGTGGGAGAAGAAGCTTGGTGGTGAACCTTGTTGTGCGTGTGTTCCCTCAGTCTCCCTCCCATAAAAGCAAGCGGCAGCAGCAGGAGCTGATCCAGGAACTCAGGAGGAAGCAGGTGAAGGACAGCCGTCACGTCTACGAGGGCAAAGACGGCGCCATCGAGGACATCATCACGGGTAACATCACCAGATTCAGGCTACCGTCTGCAGTCAATCACACATGTTTAATGCTCTGCATGAAGGGCCACCTCAGCTTGAAACAAAGGATTTCTAAGCCAACTAACACAATGATTTCAGCTCTTTTTGAAGTTCAGCTTGTGGCCAAATGAGGCAGCTGGTTCAGTGCTTCTCGACTGAAAGGTGCCTGATAATGACTTATCTTAACTTCTTCACCTTTGCTTTATAACACCATCTCTACTGTGCGTATGCAGGATGAGGGTATGACCGTCTCTGAATGTCAGTCAAAACGAGAAAATAATTTTATTTTACTTTCATAACAAGGGGACATTAAACTTCCTGTGGTGACGTATGAAGAACTATTATTTGCTGCTTTAAATTGCTTCCTTATTATATTTCAAAGGGAACAAACAAAACCTTTGCATCTAATTTGTCTCCTATTAATGATAGATGTTTTTTTTCTAATTACTAGAGATGCATCAATCAGTCAGCCAGAGATTGGAGTTGACCAATTCTTTTTTCTGTCCCATAACTTGAAGTATTTTTGTTGCCATTATAGATTTTCAAGCATTCAGAGAGTGACAGTCCTTTAACTGTGTAGCTTTTGTTTTGAGAAAATAATTTTTATTTTAGAAAAGGAAAACAAAAGTATACTGAATCCTGTTTTAGTTTTCAAGAGAATTTTTTGTAGAACTGGTAGATCAGCGTTCTACAAAATAGATCTGTCACAACATCTCAGATCAGTGCATCTAATAAGAATAAAACAACAAAATGAACACAATGATATTATTTGAAAACCAAAATGGATTCAGGCCAACACAATCTTTGATGCAATTCCACTTCAGTTGAAGATGGGAAGAAAAAACAATACAAGGATATGAACAAAGAACACGTATTCTAAAAATATTTTTTATATATTAGTTGTTTTTAAATGTAATGCATTTATATAACAAGGCCTTTTAACAAATTTGTCAATTTAAAGTACTTTTGCAATGTATGAGCTATTACGCTTTTCCAAAAATCTTTTACTTATCACAGTTTGCCGCTTAATTTCTAAATGTAAGCATGGTGACAAAAAGAAAAAAAAAATCATGGATAACAATGAAGACCTTGAAATGTTTTGGATTTTCCAACAGTTTGGTTTAACTATTGTTCTTCTCTAAAGAGGAATGGGTCAAGTCCAGTTCTATTTTCTGCATCCATATTAGAACAGATCAGATTTTTATAGAGTAAATATGCTAAACTAGTCTGTGTGCAAACATGTTTATACAAAAAGTATCAAAATAAATGAATAGCTAAACCACCTAATTCACCACCCATGGGAACACATTTCACTTTTCAAAGTAAAACTTTGTTGCTGTTTCAGTTGTGAGACATTGTGAAACACTGTCTCACAATGTTGTCCCACTGAAAACATTGTGAGAATGTCCATTATATTTACATGTTAAACTTTCACAGTGTTCAGTTTTTTTTAGTGTATTCTTGTGCCCATTTAGTGATTTCACAGCAGTGTGCAGAAAATTTAAACCACAATCCCAAATTTCAATGTATCTTGATTCAAGGGGTCAGAGCTTGTGAATCTTTAATGTGATCCTGATCAATATATCTCCAGGCTTTCTAATGGTCCTTTAAGGTTTTTCCTTGGATCACTGGCAGGTTTTGGATCTAGTTGTTGCCCAGCACATCATTCTGTCAAGGGATGACAGTAGATACTCCCAACTGGGCTAAAAAATGCAGCATTTGAATATGAAAAAAGCCATTTTTATGTACGTTTGTAAAATTAGCGTAGTACTTTTTTACTTTTTGAATTAGAATCTATTCAGTTCTAATTCACAGCAAATATTGTCCCAAGGCAATCTATAAGCAACAGAAATAAAATAATTTTAATAATGCAGTCGAGTTCAGTTCATTATTCAAATTTAAAGTTTGCTATTTAAAGGAACCCATCAAATTGCATCAAGTCATTGATTTTTATTTATTTATTTTTTATATATACATAATTCACTCCTATTGCCATATAATATTGGACAGTTGCATTGTTGACTATGCAGCAATCCCTCATAATGACAATGCATGTAGCAACAGCCCAAAGAAAAAAAAACTTCCCCTTAGCAGGAAGAAACCTCCAGGAGAACCAGAACTGGCTCAGTTCAAACGGAAATAGTTAGTTACTGAACTAAAAACAAGTTTAAAAACAGGGAAAAAGAGCCAAACTGAGAACTTTAAATATTCATCAGGTCTGGAGAACCTGATGAATATTTTAATGATTTTAATAATTTAATTTTAATGTGAAACAAGATCACATTAAAAATTACAACAAAATTTGCCTAAGTTTGCACAAGACTGCATCTTTAAATAATACTAATTACTCAGTTTGAGTCTCTAATATGTTGTTTTATAATCTGTGCGGTTTAAATGGGGTTGTAGAGTTGACTTCCAAACTCATTTCTCCAGAGTTCCTGTTGCTGTAGCTGGGTTCTTGCTTAGTGATAACCGTTGCTAAACCCAGTAGAGAAGACCTGCTTTTCTCATGCCGTGTTTGTCCTGATTTGTGTCCTGGCTATTCTCCCTGTCGTCTCAATGCAGTGCTGAAGACCGTGCCCTTTACTGCCCGCACAGCCAAGCGCGGGTCTCGGTTCTTCTGCGAGCCCGCTCTCAATGAGGAGTACCATTACTAAAGCTTGTAGATCTGTCTCTTCTTAAAGGTTGCTGGAACAAAACGTTTCTTCTTTATGTTCTTCCCCTCCTTGCATGCCTCTTCACCCCCACCGACCCCCTTTTAACCGTTTACACTCCCACACTGTGGACACAGTGGTTTCCCAGAGACACACACACACACACGCTCACCGAAGCTTGAGTGTGTGTTGTGTAAATTTTCTTATTTCTTAAGCATGACAGTGTGTTTTGGGAACTGGTTTTCTTGGCTCACCTGCATGAAGCGTGACATCAGTATTTTTTATCATCATTCTACCCACCACAGCAGATCATAATGTCACAGAAAGATCAGCATCCCAAGGAGTGAACTTTTCCCCTCAGTTAGCATCACTCAGGTCAGGCTGTGTGCTGCCATCTGGTGGTCATCCATCTAACATGGTCAGCAAGTTGCGGCTCAGTTTGTCATACTCAGTACTACATACAGTATTCATTTATGTACACCTCAGGTATGACTAATACTATGACGTATAAGTGCCTGTGGCATTATCACTTGCTTGTTTGTGTGTTCCAGTGTTTTAATCATAAAATCATTGTGTGTGTTAATTTATCACATGTCATCACCACTGTTTATACAGTTTGTTGCATGCTGTTTGCTTTAACCTTGCTGCTTTCCCACAATGCACTCTTGCTCTTGTAGTTAGCATGCATTTGCTTCTGACGGCTCACTCTTCAGTCAGGACGTTTCTGTGCTCTTACTGTGCCTTGCAAAAGTATTTTAATTAATTTCATATAAGTGTACTTTTTTACATTACAACCACAAACTTGAATGTACTCTGGGGTGATTTTATGGAATAGACTTGCACTAAGTAGAATCCAATTTTGAAGTGGAATAAAAATAACAGATTTAATTTTATTTTTCCTTTATAAGTAAAGCCTGAAATGTGTGGTGTGCATATATATATATTCAGTCCTCTGTACTCTAATAACCCTAAAAAGACTCCAGTTATACTATTCACTAATTTTTCTTTTGTTGAAGATTAAGAACAAAGAAATTATTGAAAGCAAGCCATAAGAAATGGGCTACAGCAAAGAACATGGCAGAAATGTGGAAGGCAGTGCGCTGGTCATGTGACATAAATATAACATTTTGGTTGGTATGGAAAAATAACCCTGGATCCTGAACACACCATTCCTATGGTGAAACATGGTATAGGCAGCATCATACTGCCTGTACAGGAAACCTAATCAGAGCTGATAACTCGTGTCCAGTTTGCTCACTGCGAAAGCCACTAGACTGTCCAACAAACCAAAGAGATATTAAAACAGCTGGCCGTACGTGCTAGCTGCTGTCACGGGGCATGATCTTGTAATGGCTCCCCAAACAAAAAACTGTTGTCCAGGCAACTTGGACACACCAGGATAGTCCAGGGCACTATGAAGAAAACCATTCTCACATTGAGACTGGAACCTCCATGTTCCACCAGTAGGATTGTGAGTTTTGCTGTATTGGCTAAGCCTGTCGAAATACAAAAATTTAGCTGGATGACAAATTGTCCAAATAATTATTTACGATTTATGATAATATTGTTTTGAGACCATTTACAAGTAAAATATTGATAGTAGCATAATAATGCAAGTTTGTCCTCTCACAGATCAATTAACTTTAGTTTTGTAAAGAATACTTAATCCTGGAACTGGAAAATATTTTAAATATCCAAGATCAAACACAACCAGAAACAATAAACAAAACAGAAATCACATCTACACACAACAGAGACCATAAGTAAAATGATGTCTCTGTAAACAAAATTCCCCTTCAAAAAATATTAGTTGTCAGAATGGAAACGATTGTGATAATTTTAATTAACATATGATTTATTAATTATTTCCTTATTGCAACAAGCTTAGTCTTTGCAAATTGGCTAAATAGTTACTGTTTTTTGGTCATTTCTGGCCAAAGCAGTGTCTTCTAGATGTTTCTTTTTTTTCTTCTTTTTTTGTTAAATGGCTTGTGGTGAAGTACTAATGGGATTTGCATTACCGGTTCCATTTCACTACTTTTTGCTGGTTTATTGCAAAAAATCGAAACATAATAAAGTTTGTGGTTGTAATGAGAAAATGTTGATATACTTTTGAATGGAAAGACTTTTGTAATACGCTGTATATTCTGCATGCTGTCTTGGTAAAACTGTGTGCACTAACTCTCCTGGAACCATGTTCTGTGCTGCATAATGCTGTTAGTGAGTGTATGCTTGGCTGCGTGCATGCTTTAGTTGGTTTTTGGTGCTGGTTCTGCTAAATATAACAACTGGCCTGTATGTTTGGAACCATTCTTTATTGTTTACAGTCGCTCCTAACTGGAAGTTTGAAATGGGCTTGACTCCTTATACGCTGGTAGCCACTTTGCTAAAGCAGTTTGGGTCTAGTAACAGAAATGAAACAAGCTTCCATCATTCTGTGCAGTTGAACCAGTTAACATCCTCCAGCTCTGTCCTCTCTGAGCCTCTCCTCCTGCAGCCTCTCTGCCTTCCTCCAGCAGTTTGCAAAGCCAAAGTGAACATGTCGAGCTGACATGCACCAGTCAGCCCACGTCTTCCTTTTATTTTTAACCTTCATTTTGTCTTTTCTTCATCCAGAACTAAAGAAGAATAATATTACTAAATTTCCAAATGTCTACTTGAGGGTAAGGAAGTCCTCCAGTAGCACCCCTGTAGTGGTGGATGTGGCCCGAACCTGGCAAGCATTTCTTTATTACCTCCCTTCCTGCTTCATATTTTTTGTTTAGGTTCCTCTTTTCCATCTGTTTAGCCTGAATATAAGAAGTCTTGCTTTCTGTAGTTGTTTCCTCAATCTTTTATTAAAAATTTATGCATCTTGGATTCACAAGATGTATGAAAAGTTTCTGGATTCATGCAGAGCTTTATTAAAAACCCATCTCAGCCAGACTTGTTTTATTCTGTGTGCTTAGATCCCATGCTGCTTTGAAAAGTTAGGCTACCAGCACTCCTGAACATGTGGGCTCATGAAAGATCCAAACATTGACATGATCCCCTGACTTAAAGCTCTCCTGTCCCGTCCCTTCCCCGCTTCTGCCAGATTTGAGGAATCAGCCTTACAGGCGAGCGGACGCCGTGCGGAGGAGCGTCCGAAGGCGCTACGACGATCAGAACCTGCGACCGGTGAACAATGGAGAAGTGGTCATGTGACGAGGGGAAACAGAGGACGTGCAAGAGCGGATGGGAGGAGAGGAACGTGGATGGTGGGAAGGAAAGTCCGATGCAGAACGAAGGATATCGGGTGTTTGTAGCGAATAACGAGAGGACAATGTATGCGCTAATATCAAACAATGAAGGACCGAGATGTGTTTGGGACCGAATTTAGCGTAGAAATCAAGCCAAGTGCCTGAACTTTTTTGCTTTGAGATCTTTTTTGTCTTCTGTGTGAATGTTTTAATTAAACCCCCAGTCCCCCGGTACCCATAAACAACACAACTTGAGTTGGCTTTAATGTTGATAAGATATAAAACTGGACATGCAGTGGCCTTAGGAGCCATGTGAAACAGTTATCCTGGAAAAGCTACCTTAGAATGTACTGGAAGTTTTTGCCCCTTTCCTCTGTTTCTTAACTTTTGACACATTCCGGTGCTCTCGTTCATTCCCCACAAACCTTTTTTAATCATCTCATTCTTCTTTTAATAAATGGGGGTGAGCTGGCATGAGGAAAGTGAGCAAAATGTATTTAAGACTATATTTTTACTAAAATATGTTTAAAAAAAAAAAGAAGAAAAAATATGTTGAAAAAAATAGACCACTCTAATGTGAACTGTATTTATTGCAGACATCTACATACTTTCTACAGCGCCTGGCAAAAGTATTCGTACTGCTTAAACTTTTTGTTTTTATTTGGAATTTATGTTATAGATCAACACAAAGTGGTGCATATTTGAAGGACACTGAAGCATGGTCTTAGAAACAATTTGACGTAAAAATCTCAAAAGTGTGGCATGCATTTATTTTCGTGCCTCAGGCAAATTCTTTCTAGAGCCCACTTTAGCAGCAAGTCTTTTGAAGCACGTCTCAAGCAGTGTAACGTCAATTTTTAGATGGTCCCTGCTTAAGAAAAGCATCCCACATAATAATACTGCCACTACCATGTTTCGGACTGAGGATAGAGTTCAGGGTTTTGGTTTTCCATCACAATTTTTATAGAATAGAATATACTTCATTGATCCCCAAGGGGAAATTGCTTATTTGTTGAAAGCTACTCCATCTTAGGTGATAAATACAAAGTTTGTGTATATATATACATATGTGTATATATATATATGGGTGAATAATAAAGGGTGAATAGTTCAAAATGACTATATATAAGCAAACAAATAAATAAATATTTTTAATATATTATATATTGATAAATAACTATAAATGAGCGCAGAAAAAAAAAAAAAAAAAATCAATTAGCACAGACTTGGGCATTGTAAAGCCTGATGGCAACAGGCAGAAATGACTTTCTGTGGTGCACTTTGGCAAAATGAGTCTCTGGCTAAAGGTGCTCCTGTATCCGGTCAGCGCGTCATGGAGTGGATGAGACTCGTTGTCCAAGATGCAGGCCATCTTGGACAGGATCCTTCTCTCCGACACCACTGACAGAGACCTGCTCCACTCCAATGACATTACCTGCCTTCCATATATATATATATATATATATATATATATATATATATATAAACTATGCATAATTTAAAAACTATGCACAGTTTTTTTTCTATTTCACAAATGAGCACTAATTTGTGTTGATCTATCGTTTAAAATCAGAACAGAATGGGATACAAACACTTTTGCAAGACACTGCATATTTGCTGGTATATTCAATGAAAAGTAATCTGATTTTGTAGTTTTTAACTGAAAAGCATTCCTACTTTAACTTCAATTTAAATATTTGCTTTAGTTTTAAATCAACAGCCTTTTCTGTGGTTTTGGGAGCAACTTGAGAGAACTTAACAAGCCTAAAGCAACATTACTCATTTCCTACGATGTTCTTAAACTACCCCACACAATGACTTTAGTAAAACTTGATACAACTGAAGACAGTTGCTACTGTCTTCTCACTTTACTGTATTTTTAATGTATAGTATTTAACCACTGAAACAAACCATTAAAGCTTTTCATATCGCGTGTTCGTCATTAAAGGCATGACCACACAAAAGTTTCCTGTACAGATATTTTTCTACAATTTCTTTTTTTTTTACTTACTATGTCAGATGGTTAATAATGTACATATTGTTAAAACAAGTATTCTTTGCCTTGTGCTATACAACTTTGAATGTTATTTTAACTTATAGTTTTTTTTTTCAGTTTTTGTGTATTTAAATAAGCCAAATGCAGGCATAAATCCACAATAGTATGCTTTAATCAGAATATTTCACTGTTGCACAGAAGGTACAGGACTGTTGCGTTTGTTTGGGTCGCAGGTGCGTCACTAAATGCTCTGATATAAAAGCATTAACATATTTCAGCTGAATGGCCACACTAACCATTAAAACTGTTAGTTGGCCTGTAATGAACTGACAGAGCGATACCGCGTCCTGTTAAAGATAGTGCTATTCTGCTCGTTTTTCTCTCAGCTTCACTGTGTTTAATTAGATGATGCTTCCAACTGGGTAGTACTGGCATTTTCTCCTCTTACTACAAATGTATTGTAGACAGGTCTCAGTTCTAAATAACCCTTTTTATATCACTCAATAGATGACATGAGATTTTCCAGATATATAATAAACTATTTACACTGAATAAAGGATTGTGTGTTGTGGATTTGTTGCACATTCTGACGTTTTATTCCTGCAGCCAGGTATTTTGTGACGAAGATCACAAAGTTTACAATTAAGTCTGATTTTGGTAATTAAGTGATTGTATGAAAATCTTTTTATCAGTGGCACTTGCTGTACAATGTAATGTTTTTATTTTTTATTTTTAACAAACTGTGCTTCAGCCTTACAAAAAGTCAAGATGAATATGCCATATTACATGGAAAACCACAAACTGACCCACAAAAACAATTTGAAAGCAGAGCTAGCTACTGATAAAAATATAAATATAAAAATAGTCACAGTAAAACAAAGAAAAAAAGTTGCACAAATGCCAATGACACATAATCTCTTATTTAGTGGGCAATGATTTTTGGCCCTCACCTCCCAATATAAAATCAGAACTTAAAACTGGAGCAACTATCAATTTTATTTTAGTAGCAATATATTCTCTCAGCATTTCTGGATTATGTGGGTGTAGTGACATTTTGCATTTACAGTGGTTGGCCAGTAGGTGGCATCGTAGGGACTCGCACATAAAGTTAAATGGTGTGATTTATAACGTAAGACTACAGGAATAATCCAACCTTAAAAACGCAAAACGGAAGTAACATCCGCTAATCTATAATGTAGTTATACTGCTAAAGTTTAATTATGGCTATTTTTCAGTTCAGTGGGCGGAGTCCAAGTTAATTTATGATTAAAGAGCATTTACTCAGATGTTGTTGCGCTCTATGCCCATGATAAATTAAGGTATGTTATCTGATACACGCTTTCAGTTAGTTTCTGACGGAACAAACTGAGCTAATTAATGTTCATTAAAAGAAGGTCATCTCATTATGACTTTGCTATTAGCCAAAAGTGTAACTGGGTAAAGAAAACTACATTTACTGTTATTTTTTCAGGGCATTGATTGGTTAAGAGGTGATCCATTCATGGTCCTAATCCTTCATCTGGAAAACGTCCTCCGAACATTTTAGGTTGACATAATTTACCAGGTAAGAAGTGAACAAGCGAAAAATCCAGAACCGAAGCTGGAGATGAACGACTCAATAAGCGACTAGACAACAGTCTGAAGCGTGTTCACCATTACAGATGAAGACCACGAAAGCACCGTCTGTCAAAAGTGACCTCCCCACCGACACCCCAAAATCATTATAGCTACGGCAATAAAGTTGCAATTTTTTTCAAAATCACTTTTATGAAAAAAAAGTCTTGGGTCATTATTGTAGGAAGGCAACTGAATGGTAAAGTGAACTGAAACGTAAATCTTTGAGCGATATATTTCAGTAGAATTTACTTTATTATTGGAGACTAATAATGAAAACTTGTCTGTTCATCAATGTTCATAAACCACAGCCTGGGTGTTAGCCATTTCTATCTTTAAACCTTTTAATAAAGGAACGTAAACACGAACGATGAAAATCGGACTGAGGTATGATTATATTTTGACAGATTTTGCTGAAAAATGCTTGTGTTGTAAATTTTCAAAAAACAAACAAAAAAAATCCACATCTGTCTTTGGCAATTGATATATTTTATTAGGCTTTACTAAAAATAATAAAACAGAACCCTGACCAATTAATACCTTTGTGTGTACAATTACTGTAAGTAAAATCTAACTTTGTGAAAAAAACAGTAAGCGTGGCTTCAAGATACGCCTTTATTGAAATGAAATCATAAAAATGACTGTCAATAAAAAAAACTACAGCCCCCTAAAGAAGATATTCAGAGCTAACAAGTCACAGACTGATCAGGTGACAAGATTCCTGAAATCAGATTAGTCACAAAATAAAAAGTGTAGAGCATTCCCATTAATAGCACGTTTCCTCATTCAAAGGGCAGCCTGCACAGTCAGGTGAGCCTGCGGGGGAATGAGCGTTTGCTGAAGTGTTCAAATAGCAGAAAACAGTGGCATGAACAGTTTCAAGGTGCATCCAGCTGTTCCAGTAAAGTTCTTCTTCTCTTCTCCAGCTCTCCTTCACTCAGCTCACTGCCTGACGTGTCCCAGCCACCCTGATCAGAACACACAAGGACTCAGTAAACACTAACCCAAGTATTCACAGCTTCTGTCCAGTTTCTCTCCATTTAAATGCACATTGAAAACCAGCAGACAGACAACGCCTTTCAAGCTTCCGGAGGTCATACTTCAATAAACAAGAATGTATTTTGCGGAGATTTCATGGGACAGACCAAAATAGAGGAATGCACAATAGCAAAGGGAGAAAACGAGATGTGTGGGTGTGTCCACTGCACCGACCAGAAGTGAACGATCTAGTCTTTATTTTTTTTCTCCCACCCTTACCTCAGTGTATGTCCTGTTGCCTAGCAACTGCAAACCCAAGCTGGTAAAAATGGAGTTCGAAATCTTGCTGACTTTTTAATTACATATTTAATCCTTAATTTAACAATTTTTAAATAATCAAATTCCTTTTTTTTCTTTTTTTTTTTTTACAAAACTTTTATTATAAACATGTCTATGCAAAATACAAAACCCTAACAACACAACCGCTTTACGCTTCTCATTTTTGTACCACCAAATTTAAATATACATATATCTGAAACTTAAAACTTCCCACTGCCCATCACTCTATCTCCACTAGGAAACATGGTGGTGGCAGCATCATGATGTAGGGACACCTTTCTTCAGCAGGAACAAGGAACCTGGTCAGTGTTGACGGAAATATGGTTGAAGCTAAATGCAGGAAAATGCTAAAAGAAAACCTATTAGATGCTACAAAATAAGATACAGAACATTTTCACTTTCCAGACCTAAATCCAATTGAGAACTTGAGTGAAAACTTGAACATTTATGTCAGTATCTTCTCTCCATACAATCTGATTTCTGAATTTGAGCTGTGTTGCAAAAAAAGAACGTCAAAAGACAAAAATGTCCAAGTCTCTAGAAAGCTGGAGACAAAACCCAGAAGACCGGTAGACTGTAATTGCATTGGACTATAGTTCTAAACAGTTTTCTCTCAGAAGTGGGGGAGGGATAAAAACAAATACATGCCACACTTTTCAGATTGTGGTTTAAATGTGACAAAATTACAAAAGCTCGTGTGCTAAGAACCCTTTGACAAGGCACTGTGGAATTAGTGACGTAAATTCACCTCCTCTTTGGCTGCTTTCCTTTTAGGAGATTTCTGTTTAGACTCTGAGCGAGATTTCCCCCGAGTCTTGTCGTTCTCTTTATCCTTCTCTGAATCTCGCTCTCGTTTCCCGTCGCGCTCTCTTCCTTTCTTCTCGCCGTCGGAGTCCGGTGAGGCCTGTTTGTCAGGGCTATAGTCAATTCACAATAAACTGCATACTCGTTGCGAAAAGATGCATAGAGCTCCGGTTTACTCACAGACTTGTGGCGCCTCTTCTTGCCTTTCTTCTTGTGCTTCTTGGATTTTTTATAGCTTCGCTCTGTTTTGAAGCAGAACATACGAACAGGGCTGCATTTCTTCCACATGGCGATCAAATGATTCACTGAGCCGGGAAAAACACTCACCAGATTCTCCACTAGAAGAGCGCTCAGAGGGAGATTTGGACTGGGACCGCTTCTTCTTCTTGTGGTACTCTTCCTCCTCTGACTCTGACGCCTTTGACAACAAATAGAAAGTTTCAGAAATTGTTAAATGCTTGTTAAGCTGTGACTTATTATTTTTAAGTACTGAAAGCAACTGACTGATCGAGAGCGTGATCGCTTCCTGTGGTGTTTCTTGGACTTCTTCGAATGCTTTTTTGTCTTGGAATGGTGATGCTGGCATTCATGCTGCCAGAGAAATAAATAAATGAAAAAAGGTAAGCATGACTACCATCTGAATGGATAAACTCTTTGCTTTCCTTGCGGTCATCGTGGCAACCTCACCTCCAGGACATGCATGAAATCTTTGAATATCCTCTTCCTCTCTGACTCCAGCGTCACATCTTCGAAGGCAGCTTCTTTCAGGAATCTTTCTCTGACCTGAAACAGTCAAATGTCATCCGTCACAAACCATTAAGCACAATAAAAAAAAAAAACTGAACAGGAAATAGAAAATATTGCCACTAAAAGGCATTTTATTTGCGCATACTTCCTCCCATGAGGCCTCTGGCTCCAGCGGCGGTGTGGCCTGCTTCAGCATGGTTTTGAAAGCTGCTTCTTTCCGCTTCATCTTGCGGGCTTCCTCCTTCTCTCGCTCTCGCTCTCTGGCTTCAGCCTTCTCCAGTAACTGGTCAGAAAGAAGTTTAAACATAGTCAATTATGAATTAGAAAAAAAATGGTGCAGGGAAACAATTTGACAAGAGACATACAGAGAAACAATGAGGAATGAGATGCCAGAGAAAGTTGTCTGGTGTTTTCTTATGTTAAATGGAGCTACAGAATAGAATAGCTTTGCCCCTCCCAAACCTGCTGCTGCACTGCTGACTAATGTCTCATGTTGCGAAAAAACAATGACATTGTGGAGACTAAAGGAGTGCCACCTAATCGCTCTTATGAAGAGAGCAGAGAGTCTAATGAATTATTTCCCAGCTTGTTGCAAAATCACAAAGATATGGTATTCTCCATCATCAGCATTTAAAATCTAATGTTATACATCTTAATGTAGTTGAAAAGAGAGCAATTGCTACTTTTGTGTTAAGTAAAAGAAATGCATTGTTTTGCTTTAAATCTTTGTGTAAATACTGAGATAAAACCATTATTGTACATTGATAACACTGGAAGTTGACTACTATGTTTTTTCAACTGAATTTTGAGCAGCTGAATCCAAAAATGACATCCATTTTTCTCAACCAGGTCAGCTTTTTATTCTAATTTCATTTAGATAAATCCGATCTTCTGACTAAATTATTTGCATTTTTATGACATTATCAATTCATTTCCGTTAATATTTCTCATTCAAAAAAGGTTTTAAGAGAAAAAAAAAAAAGTTTTCTAACAGTGTATTAATTAAATGTTACAAAATTGGATTTCTGTAAATTTAACTAATGTGAAAAAAAAAAAGTCATCAGTGTCCAGAAGCAAACACTACTATAAGCACAATCACTTTAAACAGTCATGCATCATGCTTCTGTACCAATTTGCAGAATTTTATTATACAACTGGTAAGTGAGTCTTACACTGTTGAAAGCCAGCTTTATGTTCCCAGCATCCAGAGTAGTGGCTCTCTTGTCTGAGCTGATAACGGATCCAAAGTCATCAAAGCTGGTGTTCACTTCCACCAGGAAGCCTTTATCCTAAGTAAACACAGACACAGAGACTCGTGAACAAAACCTCTGAGTTTAAAAGTGATATCACAGATTGTTCCCAAAACAATTCCCCAAACACCCAGTTCTGATTTCCTCTGGCTTACCTTGAGGATATCTTTGATTATTCGTTTTTCATCGTGGTAACGGGCTTTCAGGTCTTCCACGTAGAATTTGAAGAGGTCCAAAGGAGTGGAACCTACAGAAAGATACAAGATGGATGCAAAACAGTTAGGAAAGAAAAGTAAAACAAAAAGGAGCATAATAGAGATAAAGTGGATAATAATAAATTTCAGTAACAATACAATTCAACTGTATTTAATTAGTAAGTGAAATGAACTGAGTGTATTTCTTCAGTTTATTTCTGTGTTCATGTCTCGTCCACGTGCTGCGCGGCTCTTAGCTCATCGCAGACGTGTGTAGTCACGTGTGATGCGCCCCGCTGCCGTACCAGGCTGGCCCAGCATGCCGCTGAAGCGCATGTCAGAGCTCAGGGTCGGGTACATCTCCATCCAAGAGGACATGGAGTGAAGCTGGCCGTGATCATGGAGCTCATCCAGAAATTTCTGTGCAAAAAAAAAAAAGACGACAAATATAAATTTGAGACAGCAAATTTGTTGGAACAAAATATTTTTCTTCTACTTATTTTTAGCATTTTAAAACAAGATTAGATGTGATTAGTAGGTGATTGAACCATCTCTTAAGTGTGTGGATCGGTACATGCCTGGAAGGACTCTCTGTTCTTGCGCTGCCGTCTCCGCTCCCTGAGGAGAGTCTTCTGCTTGTCTTCTTCCTCCTCCTTCTCCAGAGCTCGGATGTGCTCCTCAAAACAGATGAGGGCGTCCTCTTTATCCATATCTGTCAGCAGATAACAACAAAACATATATTACATTCAGAGTTGAGCCCGCTGCTGCCTCACAAACACATTTCTCACATCAACTTTGCATCTGAATCCATGATAGGAAATTGTTTTTATTCTCGTACTCTGCAGCTCTTCGTCCTCGGCAAACGTGGGGTTGTCCAGCAGATACTGCTGGGCCTCGGACCAGGTGGTGCGATATGTCACATTAGCCATATTGTCCAGAATGTTCTTCAGAGCTTCCCAGTTCCTCTTCCTCAGCTGCTTGGCTTGTTCCTGCAGGACAAACAAAACCAGGAAGTATTATCGTTCCAAGTTTGCTTTAAAGTCAAAATGAAAGACTCTTCTAAGCTAAATTGTAATTAAATACAATATAATTACAGAGGTAATGCTTTAAAGATGGATGGCTCAGAAGTGGATGCAACTCTCAGAGAATGAGATTAGGAATAAAGTCCTAGACCACTGCACTGAACCCTATTGAAAACCTCATGGTTATTCAACCAAATATTGATTTCTAAAAAAAACCAACAACTTAGTATTGTTGTTTCTAAATGAATATGAACTTGTTTTCTTTGTATCACCTGATGTCTGAAAGCACTGCATCTTTTTTGTGATTTTGACCGTTTATTTTCTGCAAATAGCTTGGTATTTCGGAGACATGTCAGTAGTTCATAGAATAAAATAATAATGTTCATTTTACTCAAACATATTAAACATTTTAAGTGGTCTCTTATTTTTCCCCAATGCTGTATATTCCCATAATGCATTGTTCCACACTTATAGACATAAAAAACACTTCTATTCCAACTCTGTGCAGGCTGTAGTGGAACCTCGTGCTGCTGAATGTTTTATAACGGAGAACGTTTTCACGCAGTGAGGAAGTGCCTTACCTTCTCTTTCTTCGCCAGGTAGAACAACACGTCTTCGTAGATCTCCAGTCTGTCTCTTTCAGGAACACAGCTCCACACTTCCAGCTCATTAAACATTTGCTCTGCTTTCCTGGATCACAGATACACACACACACAGCTGGTTTAGATCATTTTCACACAAGCTCGCCACATGATGGCGGCATTTCACAGGCCAATTACATTTTACACTTCTCTGTAAACTAAAATAAATAAAAACACCAGATGCACTTTTAAGGAGAATTAAATATGATTACATACATTTGAATAAACACATAAAACACACAGTTTAGATTATATAACTGAAGCTTTTTTTTAGGATAGCAACTGACTGATTTTATAACGCTGACTTTAAGGAGAGCTAGCACCTCTGACTGGCAACTGTGCAATTAATAAAAGATGAGAAACACATCATCAGAAAGTCCTGCTATTACTCTGACGCTGCCTGTTGTGACTCATCCCAGATTACAAGCTGGTGCCAGCAGAACTCTGAAACCGGCTCGCTGTCAAGGTCACCGGCCGACGGTCTGATATGGTGACTTTCACCCATGTGCCAAACCCAAGAACTGACAAACCAGATGCTACAATAACCATCGATGAGTTTAACTTTTAATATTCAAGCTCATTAAAAATACAAGACTTCATATTGCATTTCAAATGTGTCTCTTAGAAGAAAGCCAAATTTATTGATACTGATGTAACTAAAAATAATTTACAATGTTAAAATATATATTAAAATTATTTGGTAATTTTGTACAGGACAAAATGGAGATTAGGAAACAAACACAAAGCAAATTTTTCAAACCCAAACTCATCCACAATGAGGATTAAGTGGATCTGAATAGCATGCCTAAGCCATAGATGACCTTTCATTGATCAGGTCAGTATAATGAAATTGACAGTTCAGAGCAGCACCAATCAATCCATGGTAAAACACGCATGTACTCTAAAAATCCCAGCAGCCCCTACTTGTATCTGGTGGTAGATGTCATCTTCTCATGATTCTCCAAGAACCTCTGGAACTTTTCTTTGGACTCCTTGTATTTAATCCTGGCCTCTTCCTTCTCCTCCTTCTCGGTTTGGACTTTGTAGGCATTAAACGCCTGCTTCTTCTCGCTCAGTTTGGGAAGAGCGCTGTTAATAGTGGAGAAAGATAATTAATGTAACGGAGAAAGACAATTAATGTAATAAATTAGAATTGCTGTGTCTAGAAAGCACAGTGAGAAATCATAACCATCTGAGAATCCTCTACCTGTAGCGAGGATCATTGATAATCAGCTTCATGGCCTGTTCCCATGAGGAGTTTGAGGAAACACCCTAAAATGAAAAGAATACAAGGTTATATTGGCGTAAGACACTTAAACCCATATAAAAGGTGCAATTCCACACATTAGAATATTTATTTACTTGGATTTTGACAATTGGAAAAAATTAAATAAATAAAATCAAGATGTTTAGAAAGCTACAAATTCAGTTCTTGGTTGGACCTTTTAGAATTAAAAACTCCCTCCACACGTGAACAAATTTCTGTAACTATTAACAATATTTACATTAAAATATGTATTAGAGAAAACTAATATAACACAATACCACAGATTTTCTTTCCACTCAACTTTCCTTTGTTTAGTCAAGAGTCTCTGCTTGATTGTGTGAGGCCATTACATGTCATTTCTTCATGAAAAACTTATATTTTTAGTCTTATATATGAATTTTCTAATAAGCTATATCTTCATTTTTTATTAGCTGAAGCCTAAATTATTCAAATTAGTTTGAAAAACTACACTCTTTGAACTTACCAAGTGAAACAAATTGAGTTTTAAATTATATTCTAATTTACTGAAATGCACCTGTAAACTCATTCATATAACAAAATTATAACTCAAGGAAAATAACCTTTTAGAAAAAGGACAAAAAGTAATTTCCTAATTGCTTCAAGCTGCTTGTTTAAGAGGTGTGGAGTGGCAATAATTCAAGTAGTGCCACTGATGGCTTATATAAGCGCCCTTTCTTTATAAGCGTGCCTCTCTCTCTCAGAAAGTGGCTCCTTCATCCATTATGGACTGATTCCACCGTGCCGCTGTCTCGTCACTTGTCACAGTTATTCTAACTCACTGAGGCATGCCACTTTCTCTCACTGTCTTAATCCCAGCCAGCCCCCTCTGCCTGTGATCCAATAAAGCTAATCATAAAGACAGACCCATTAAGATCTGGAAGGAAATGGCAAGTAATCTCAGAGGAGAGCTTTGTGCACAAAATTAAAAAGCACCTAAATATAGCAACAATCGACGTGGGGTGCGCTTGGCACGCCTTGCTACTTGTAAACAACACGGTCACAGCAACAGGAGGTGAGCTTAACAGACTTCCCAGGGGCTGAAGGGAGGGGGGGATTAGATTGAGATCAGGATGCAAAGGATGTGACGAGAAACTCATAAAGGCTCGGCAGACAGAGGTAGCTAAACAGTTCCCGCAAAGAGGAGAGCTCACGTTTTATGTCACATGTTTCACGCAATTAGAGAGAAAAGAGTGACAGCAAAGCAGCTGTCAGTGGGGAATCTAGAGAAAGGAGACATGGAGGCTTTTCAGAAGCCCATAAACCAAAATACAACACTGACTGTTTTCTAGTGAGAAAAATAATACTGCAACATCCTGCAGAGTATAAATATCATCAAGATTATTTAGATTTATAATAGCATCTCAATTATGCAAGAAATGATTAACCAGCAGAGTTTCTACAGATTCAAAATTTTATACTTCTCTAAACTCAAGTTTGTAAATTATTTATGTAAAAACAATACAATGATTTTTCATTAATAACAGAGCTTTAGAAAGAGTAAACAAAAACCGACTGTAAACAGCAAAACATAGAGAAAATGTTTCAGAAATTATTTCAAAAAATGAACTGCATAATAAAGGTCACCATGACCTCCCAGCTGCAACTAAATGCAAGTAAAAAATGGATTTTAAGAAGGCATTTCAAATGATTTACAGTCTGAGCTGCTACAGCTGATAAAGAAAAGGCTCTTCCACTGATTGGAAATTCAAGAGCTGCACAATATTAAGGAAATATTTCACTGTAATGCTCTTACTGAAGACAAACAATGCTGATTACAATTAACCTACATTTTCCAGACACTTTTCTTTTGTTAACGTTAAACAATGTGACCACGACTCAAGAGCACTTAAGAGTCATTACATATGCAAAGACTGGATAACTGACAATTAACACACAAAATTTTTGTCAAATGAGACTACGTCCATCTCTATCTTATCTTTTAAAGAATAAACGATTCCTCATATAGGATATAGTGGATGCTTCACATGTGATCCTTCATTTCCTTAAGGTCAAAATAGCCACCTGGTTCCTCGACTCACCTTCTCCTTCAGCAGCTCTTTGAAGGCCTGCTTGGCTTCTTCTTTTGTGTTCCACTTATAGGTTTTCTTCTGAAGTTCAGGTCGTTCTTCTTCTTTGACTTCGACACTGAATACAAATTAGAATAATAATAACATTTGTTACATTGCTTTCATTATTAAAAGCACTTAACAATTACCTTATTTAACATTAAAAGTGAAAAGTCTTTAAAAATTATTGTGGATCTCAGTGGATATTACTGTTACACAAGAAAGTTAGTTTGATTTTAGCACCACAAACAAGTCAGGGAGAAAACTGACACCAAGAGCCCAATTCTCAATAAAAACCAAGAACCGAAGAACCAAAGGATAAAATAATACACAAACAAATAAGTAAATGCAAATTAAGAGCTAATGAGAAAAATCTTGGCAAATTTAAGACCTAAAATGCAACAATTCTTTGAAATAGTAAAGAAAATACCTTAAATTTTAGAAGGTATTTTAAATAACTTGAGTTGATTTCTATCTGCTTGAATATTAATAGGTTTCACAAATCATTCTACAAAACGATGCCCTCCAATTTTCCTACTATGTTAATGGCTGCCTTATGTGTAATAACATAAATCAGCTCTATTAAAAAAATCTACAGGTATTGGACTTGTAAAATAGGATTAGAGTGTCCTTTAATAAAGTTAACATAAATAATGTTAGCCAGAGATTTAATATTTACATTAATGTGAGCTTAAAGCGGAGCCAACTGTTGTTTACCTGGGTTTGCTCTCTACAATGACAGCGCTCTCTGAGGAAGTCACAGGTGCCTCCACAGCCTTGACCTCAGCTGTTTGATGTGTGGTCACCTGGGACTGCTGCTCCTCTGGGACCGCCGCTGCAGTTTCCACCTCCTTTACGGTCGCCATGGCGGCTGTATTTTTATCGGCCTGCACTGTATCAGCGGCAGTCGTTCCAGGAGCCGCGGTGTCTGTTGTTCTGGAATCAAACCATGATGTTGCTAACACCAAAACTGCTACCTCAAGTATAAAAAACATGCTTTCACAAGATTAAGACAAAACAAGTAAATGCCATGTTATAAACACCTTAATTTAAATCAGAAAAGAAAAAATATTCCAACTGCTGCTAAAACAATTAAATGTTTAGCATTTTATGTTAACATCTTAACATAAAATGTTAATGGGTATTGTTACTCTGATTTTGACATCTGCTCATAATCAAAAGTTTTAAATAAAGATATTGGAAAATTTTATAAACCTTCACAATTGGAAGAGATTAAGTTTAGAAGGTTTCTTCCAGCCAGCTGACTGCCACTGTGCAGCAACAGGTCAGGAAGAGCCAAACTATTCTTGTAAAGAAACTCTGGTCTCTCTTACTTAGAGGATTTTAAACAGCATGAATGGTAAGACGGACAACGTTTGAAACCTCGGTATTGGTAACCTGTCTGTGGTCTTATAAATACCAAATGAAAATTGTTTGGCCACAGAGAGCAAATAATGGAGCAAAGAGGAGAAACAGATGGCATAAAGAACAACTTACCCACTCTCCTCTGCTTTGATCATAGCTGGAACATACAAATAAAGAAGCCATTAATGGGGTCTCTGCTTCGTTTTTAACGCAAAGTACAAAGAAATGCCCCACACACTGATCAATCCACATTACAAGCCAATGTGTTTTCTTGAAAAAATTTTCTGTAATCTTTGTATAACAGTGATTCTTGAACTCATTTATGCTTTTAATAATTTGTTGTACATGCCAGCAGAAGGCTCAGACCGTTCAGATTAACATAAGCTTGAAAATACGAGACACCATATTTTACCCTCCAAATCCTCCAGCTCCTTGGGTTTGGTCCATCTGGACTCCTTTGTCTGAGAGTTGTAATAATAAGGCTTCCCTGTGTCAGACTTGTACTCCTTCCAAGGGCATTTAGACAGCATTTGCTAAAATAAACAATAAAAAAAATCATCATCATTATGGGTTTTGGGATCATTTTCATAAGAAGAATGCAGTGCTCATGCTTAAAACATATTACGGTACATTCCTCTACAATTCAATATTTTGGATTTCATGATTTTTATTCATTGAGATATGTATCTACATGCAATTTAATGCCATTTACAGTATGATACATTTTAGTATATTAAGCCATATGGAGACGTTTTTCATATTTCGAAAACAGGAGGGGAAAAAAAGTGTTTAGTTAAATCAACATAAAAGGGTAAAAACAACTGTTTTGGCATATACATTGATAAATTTATGCTAAAACATGTCTCTTACTGTACAGGTTGACAAGTATTTGATTAGTTATCAGCAGTCTATTAAAACAGGCTGTGGAATGGTAAAAGTACATACCTCTGCAGGAGATTTCAGTTCATCCGGTTTCTCCCATGTGGACTGTTTGGTTTCTGTATTGTAATAATATGTTTTCCCATCTAAAGATTTGTGTTCTGTCCACACAGATTTCTACAAAAATAACAAAAACACGTATTTAAAATTAGCCATTTTCAATCAACATATAAAGCTTTTGCAGCTCTTTCATCAAACTTCGAAAACTTTAACAGTCTTTTGGATATATTTGTGTGTGCCAACCTTCTTTGGCTGTTCTTCTAGAGGGGATCCATTTGTTGCATTCTGCACGAATAAAAGAAATGACTTAACATTTACTGCTATAAGAAAATGCAGGAGCAAAAAAGACAAGTCAACACTGTTGAAACTTAGAAATGTGCGTATAGAAAAAAACTGTGACAAACGTACAGTTGTTCCAGGTGCAGCTGCTGCAGGGACTGAAAGAGAAATATGTCAGATATTGAGAAGTAAGCAAATCAGAACAAAGATATTGATTTGTAAACCGGATCATACCTGTGGTGTCAACACCAGGCTGGAGAAACAAAAGAAGAAAAAATATTATTTTACTGGCACAAACATAAACAAAATAAACTTGAAACTTAATAGAAACTAATATTAAACAATAAAGCGCTCTTTTCTATACATTGAAATTACCAGTAATATATAATTCAACTAAAGCCAAAAACTTACAACATGGTGACTTATTGTAACCATAATTATAGATTATGCATTTTTAAGATTTAAGTGACAAGTGAAACCAGAAGAAATCTGTAAGGAGACAGCTACTTTTTCATGGCGCTGTATGTTGCTTAAATGCTTCATTTGGCATTTTCTGGATTGCAGGTTATTTCTGAGGTCTGTGAAGCCAACATAAAGAGACAGATAGTGAGACGTACGGGTCCCGTCGGCTGTACGGTCACAGCTGGAATCCGAGGAGGCAGCATCATTCCCGGGATCATGGGCGGTATCATGCTTGGCATCTAACACAAGAAGAATCATGAAACATTCAGACATTTTCATACTAACACAAATTTTCATACACAATGAGAGCGTGAGACTGTCAGCATGACAGGCTGCTTGTAACTTCAGGGAGAAGGTGAGACTGAAGTTATGTTTGCTGTGCTAATTTAATCGTGTGATAACACGGCTTGTGATCTGTGAGATGCAAATGCACCGAGACTCCATTCTGCTCATTTACTTTCTAAGCTTGTGACTCTTTATGCCGACTCTCTTTCTGAAATCACACCTTCTTAATGTTGAAAAGGCAGAAACATACGCTGGCAGAAAAGGGACACATTTCTGCTTAGTGAGTACATTTAATAAAAATGCTACATTATAAATAGTTGTTGCTAAAATGGTTTAATTTTAGAACAAATATGCAATTTTACTCATTTACACTTTCTATTAAACATGAAGTTGGATGATAAGAAATCTTTTTATTTGGTGCAACACCTGTATTTTCACTGACTGCCTTTGAAAGAAGGAAGAGATAAGTAAAATTTTAAAATTATATATATATATTTTTTTTTCTCCGAGGATTTTTGTTGGCTCTAGTGGCCCGTATTTTTTGAAAGTAGGCTGACAGGAAAGAGGGGAAGACATGCGGCAAACGTCGCCGGGGCCGGGAGTCGAACCTGCGACGGCCGCGTCAAAGACTAAGGCCTCCATACGTGGGTTGTGCTAAACCCCTATGCCACCACAGAACGCCCCAAATTATGATTATATTGATGCTATTTTTAACTCTACTGTTTAATTGCAGCAGAAACATCCAGTTCAGATAGACACACGGTCTTGTATAAGAGATTAACTTAAAAACTTACCTGCCCCATTGGTGGAGCAGCCATTGGTGGCATTATGCCTGGTGGCATTATTCCAGGTGGCATTGGAGTCATGCTAGGAGGTCGCTGCCCCATAGGGGGTATTCCCATGGGTGGGAAGTGAGGTGGTATTCCTGGTGGTCCCATCTAGTCAATTGAAGAAACAGGGAGCGATATTGCATTTTTAAACTGTTAGAGGATTTGAACTATTTTAACAGCTGAAAGAAAAACATAAAAGCTAACTTTCACCAAACTTTTGAAATTACTTACATATGGAGGCGGTATGGCCGCAGGGGGGACAGCTGCATAAGGTGCCGCCTGGCTTGGGCCATTATTTGTCTCCGCTGAAGACTGCCATGAATAAAAAACACAATATTAAGTTAGTGAAGTTCTAATTTTAAAAAAGTTACAAATTATATATATTTTCAGTTTTTCTTAAGTATGAGGTAAAAAAAAAAATACAGTGTTAAGAAATAATTTGGTCTGCTGTAGTATTCTAATTTTAGATGATTATGATTATAAATAAGAAATGCTTGAAAACATCAAACAAATCTATATAATGTTTACCTTAATGAATTTGGCAACTGAAATAAATGTTCTAATTTATGAAATATGACTGTGTAATTACTGGGTATAGGTATATGCTACAAACCACTTTGTGGATTGCACAAGTGTTGTGCAAAGTGGTATTGGATTTGTCCATAAAGATGGAATTAAAATCTGTGGTATCACTCAATGTCAACTTTTCAGATCACAGACTTTATTTCAAAATTTTAAATAAAGTGCAGAATGATCTATTGTCTTAATGAACATGAGTTAAAGACACAGAAAGCTTTATTCAAAATAAATCCGATAGCACAAAATCATCGCCATTAGAACACTTAATACAAATAAATCCACGAAATCCAGTTTCTGTCCTGCTTGTAAACACATACGAATCTTTTAATTGGAATAATTAGCTTCTAGCTAATACAAATGCTAGTATTCATGATGAATGAGCCCAGGCTCCGTCTAACTACTGGAACAGAATAGGTTAAATCAACAATTAGTTTACTAAACCAAACCCAATACGTTTAAATCAGCAGCTTGTGTATTGGGTTACAATTGAAAACCAATATTCTGTGTTCACAAAGAGAAATGTCCACTACTCGTTCTAACCGACTCATCTTCACTCAGCATCGATTCCAGATGATAGTCCATGCTATGGTGGTATGAATGTGCCGCTATATTAGCCTACAGCTAACACGACATGCTAAGTAGCACCAGCCAACTCTGTGCGACCCTTCGTGAAGGCTAAGAGGCGGCTTCCAACCACACAAAGAAAAATGGAAATTGAAGTTATGGATTATTGCTCATTTTTGTCGGCAGCATTACTAATAATTAAAAACTTCTCTTTCAAGCAGGTCCACTCACCATGTTGACGGCAACGTCCAAGGAAATCCAGCACCTATCAATAACGATCACAGTGATTGGTCTAACTGCCTTGTGACGCAGAAACTTGAGGCGGTGGTTTCTGTTGCGTCAGTGCACGCCAGGAAAACGCATAAAAGCGCAACAACGCCTTGCATTCTGTTACTCAGTAAATTAATAAAAAGAAAATTATAAAACACAAATAAATAAGACAAGTGAATAATAAAGGATATTATATTCTACTCTATGACTGTAGTATTTTGGTATGAGTTGAATAACTGATTAGAAATTTATAAATACACAATATTTGCGGGCCTGTTTACAGTATAAAGCATCTTATCAATGTTTACTGTGTAAGTAAGCTGAACTAAAAATATTACACTCACTTAGACTGTCTACCTGAACCAAAATTCATTGTAACAAACCACTTAGGTAAAGCACACTCTTGCAACATTAAATATTGCTTAAAATACTCAAGGAAAAGCTTTGGCATGTCATTAACACTTCTAATTCTACAGAGTGGTAAACTTCCCATTCAAAGACTAAAAATGTTTTCACAAAAACATTGTTCAAGTTGACCTTATGTTTGTGCAGTTGTCTAGGTGATCTGATTTACTTTCATCATCACAAGCAATTCATGAATCCCCAAAGGAAATAAAAATACTAAATAATAACAACAATAATCATTATCTACCTTATTTTGACACCCCATTTAAGCTAGTATCTACACTTGCAAGAGTCTCCCTCTTCTTTTAGATGCTGCAGCATAAATCAATTTCCAAAGATGCGACAACTGTTTTCAAGATGCAGCAAAATGACTTCAGTGTATTGGGAGTAACTGGAAAAACTGACTGTTTTTCCAAATATTGCATTCTGTGACACTGCTTTTTGCTCATACAGAAGGATAAAATAAAAGAGAAAATTAAGCTGTGGTCACAGTTTCGCTTCATAACCTTTTCACAGAACTGCAGCCTGGAACATACAGATAAAAAGTGTAATGACATCATGACAATGCTGGCTAGAGAAGAAATAAACAAACAAACAGTTATACAATCAAATTCTTTCCAAAATAATAAAAACAAAAGAACAAATTCACATGGTGTACAAGTAAAATGCATCCCTCTCAGTGACAATGTTTTCTGGGGTCCCTAGGATTTAAAGTGTTATTGAGGTGTGAAGCGTGTAACAAAGAGCCTGGGAGATGAATGAACCCTCACTTGGGGACAGACTGCAATAAACTCTGATGCATTTCCTGACAAGAATGGAAGAATTCCCAATCAATTCTTCTAACAAGGAAAAAAAAAAAAAAGGAGGAACAGCAGTAAGTGATGGAGCTTCAACATAATGATGGAAGTCAATCAACCACACCAAAAGACACAAAATAGACAAGACAAGCAGACATACAGAGTAGCTTGGAAACTATTCACATGCCTTGAATTTTCTCATTTTATTTATTTTGTTGGAATTTTATGTGACAATCCAGCTCAATCTTTTAGTAGTAAAAAGTCTGAAAAGAATGGCATAGAAATATCAAACTCTTTTACTCTGACACTCCTGAAGAATATCCATTAAAGCAGCAATGTAATTCTCAGTGCAAACACCCTAAAAAATGCAGCTATATGGGCAATGGAAAGTTCATAATATTTTTGGGAGGCAGGCTTAAATTTCCTTCCACTCCTGATTTGTGCAGTCCCTTCAAATATTATATTTTTGAATTTTTTACATTTACAGATACATTTCTAGTGTAATTTTGACCAATTTGGTTGGTAGAAAGTCAGATTCTCCTGCTGCTACTGCATTTTACTGCAGTGTGCAAGTTAAAAAAAATATAGTTTATGAATCAATGAAGGATATATCACACCAATGAAACATCATTCTTCCTCAAGGCTTCACATTAGCCTTTTAATCAAAGTCACACATTCTTTTTTTATTATCTTTCTGAAAATTACATTCTAAATCTG
Organism: Brachyrhaphis roseni; assembly: GCA_903066815.1. Lineage (NCBI taxonomy): Eukaryota > Metazoa > Chordata > Actinopteri > Cyprinodontiformes > Poeciliidae > Brachyrhaphis > Brachyrhaphis roseni. The sequence goes on along the minus strand of CAEFZY010063383.1, from coordinate 31,066 downwards.
TTCCTCATCAAAATGATTATGCTATATTTCAGCAGTATGTTTCTGTACATTGATGTTCTATGCCTAACACTGTTTGCCAGTAGCTCATTCTTGTTTGTTTGGGCTATTGATTCACAGTGTATGAGGTGGTCAATGATTGCCTTTGGCCATTATACCCACTGAGTCCAGTATGCTGCTGACCTGCCTTACAGGCACTCTGGTCTCATCCTGACAATTGGCTTCCTGTCAAATGTGGTCACATTAACTATCAACATAGCACAGTATTACTATTAAAGGCTGCTTTTCAATTTCCTGTCTAAAAATAAAGGAGCCAACTGTTCAGACTTCTGTTTTGTGAGAAAATTGTAAATAAGCAAGTTTTTCTATTTTTGGCACCTGTCTTTTCTCCCAATTTTTTATTAAAGTCAGTAAATATTTAATATATGATGAACAGAATCATATAGATATTTGAAAAGGCATAGAGTTCTCTTAATCTCCTTAAACAGTTTATAGTCATGGATAAACACATAGCAAACAAACAAAGCCTCATGGAATAACACAACTTTTTCTCAGTATAAACTGCTTGAGGAAGCAGGTTTACTCTAAAAGCTTTCTGTGTTATGAGTGGTTATTGACGCCATGATGGGTAAATGATCAATAAAAAGCAGAGTGAAAAAGCAAACAATATTGCTTCACAGGCAACACAGAAGAGCTTTGTTATTTATTGGTGGAAAACATCAGAAAGAGACTTTCTGGGTAGCTCCTTTCATGCAACAAAATGCAGTTTAGTGTACTGCACACAAAAACTGTAAGGATAATTTGTTAAACATAAAAATGTAAAATTATTATTTAAAAAGGGTAATGAAAACAGCAAAGTATTAGAAAATGTTTGGAGATCCGTACACATCCCACCCAGGCCCCCATATACATTACTTTTTATTCTTATTCTTTGCATTGTTATTATTATTATTATTATTATTATTATTATTATTATTATTATTATTATTATTATTATTTTATTTTATTAAATTTTTTTTTTTGCAAATGTTCCATTGCCTGTCTCCTGTCAGTTGTTGCAAATAACTTTCTTTAGACCCTCAGTAGATGTTTGCAAATAGAGTTTGTATGGTAACTTGTCTTTGGTCATGAGCAGCTTTTTTTTTTAATCATAAACCATCAACTGTTTGCTGTTTAATTGTTGAGTTAAAAGTTAGGTCCTATTTTGTTCGTGCACCACCTGCTCTGCAGATTATCATGATCACACAAGTTGGAAACCCCCCACCCCACTATATTTAGTCAGATTCCTCCCTGGATTGCAATTAACACTTACAATTTACAAAGCTGTTCACAGTCTTTTCTCTGAAAGAGTCACTGATTTCACATGATTTGGGCCAAACAGAGCCTTTATGTTTTCAGTGCTCCCATCCACCCACCCACACAACTACTAACTGTTTTCTAATGTGAAGATGGCAGAAAACCTTTGAGCTGTAGGACAGGCAACCCTGCTGAATGTCATTGCAAATGTCAACCTCTATATTTCACAATATTTTATCGCTGTTTACAATTTTAATAGAAAAAGATGTAAGTGATTTGCCTTTGGGGGAGAGTGGAAACTGAGGAGGAGGGAAGGAAATACACCAAGTGTCTCCTTCTTGATTCACCTGAAAACATTGCTCAGGTCAGTGTTCCATAACATATGACTTGGACCTGAATTCTCCCAGAAAACTTATTGATCAAGTAGTGCACTAAATCTCACACCGCATCAACTTTAATGACCTCCCATTATAAAAATAAAGCCATTAAAAAGGTATTGCTGTGCTTAGGGACAAGGTTGTGAGTACATGTAACTGTTCTTGCAAGAAACCATTTGTGAGGTCAGACAATGATGTAGAATGAGAGGCTCACTAGTCTTCACTGCTGACATCAGGGCCATATTCACTAATTTTACAAATTGATTTTAGAGAGATCTGGCAGAAATGTAAAACTTTTAATTACTTAGCCCACTTTATTTAAAAGATTTGCTTCTGACGTACTCACTCTCCAGACCCCTTAGGACTTGTACTGGTACCTAGAATGAGTATTTCTATTGTTTTTCTATTGCAAATAATCAGGGAAAATAATGCTGTGCTTTTGCAAGTTGTTTTAGGCTATTTTAAATTTCATTGAATTTTAAACTTTTCAACTATAATCTATACATTCTACATGTATTTCATAATTAATCTAATCTACACAATTGTGTTTCTGCACTTGCCTATATATTTGTCAAGTGCAATTATATAGACTGCACTTGACTATAACTGACTGATTTCTCCTACTTTTAATTCATGTTGTTTTATTACCAGTAATTGCTTGTTTTATCTTTCTGTTTACTTGATTTGATTGTTTCATTGCACGTGTCTCAAGCACTTTAATGGCAATCTTTCTGTTTATAACCTTAGAAAAGTACTTTGATTTATTGTACGAGAATGTCTTAGATACACTGTCCAAAATGTCCAAAAATGTTTTTGTTTGAAGACTTCCTTGAGGACAACCTGAAAAAATACACACAATTAAAACCATAACCCTCCCTTCACATTTAGCAAAATGCAGTGAAAAAAGTTTTGTTTGCTTGACGATAGACTCATTGAAATTACTCCATTGGATTATCAGACAGGAAAGTGTGATTTTTCACTCCACAGAACACACAAATGGGATAAATGCAGAAGAACTTTTGATTTGTTGTGGCTTTTCTTACCATTCCAAAAATTTGGCATTTAAAACAGATGTGAAATTTTTTTAGATTCATCTTATAATTGATTGCCACATTACAAACTAGCCATCATTAATGAGAAGATAATGAAAGTCTTATGTTAGCCATTAGATTTTCTGCCAGTAGATAAATGGAAGCAAAAAGAAGAAGAACTTCAGGCTCTTAGAATATTCGTTGCTCTGCAGGGGGAGTAATGTGAGAATATACGAAGTGTCAGATGACTGCTAGACAGCCTAGACCTTTTTTAGGAGAGCCATTTAATTTGTTTCATTGCTCGGAAAAAGGAACGTTGTAAGGAATAAGATGGATAATGGATAATTCCAAGAGCTTCTCATTTGGCTGCATTATAACCATTCCATTAGTAAAAACATACATTTAATTAAATAACTGACTTCTACTCTGAAATCTGTTCACATATAATGCACACGCACTTATGCCTCTTTCATTCAGTATGCAGAGTATCTGTGGCTGGCTCCATTAGGCAGTACAGTTTGGAATGCATGTTTCATTTAGTGCATCTGCTGGTGAAATGGGAGTGGTGAGTTGTTTCCATTTGAGGAGCAGTGTTCAGCTGTGGACAGTCTGTGGCTGCACAGTCTGGTATCTGTAATGGGAGGAAATAGCAGGGTGAAAATGGGGGGCAGCGTTGGGACCAGAAGGAAGGTGCCGGGGGATTTATGTGTAATAGCAGACTTTGAAATGGGGCTTTCTGCTCCAGGTCACGCATTTAAAAATTTTGCACAGTTTACTCTGTTGCTGCAGTGTATTCTGATGACTTGGCTCACAGAATGTGTTATGTTTCTTTTTATTTATACAGTTTATAAATCTTAAGAATATTTTTTACCATCCCAAATATTTATTTTTTTCAAGATGCAACCATGAATAGTCGGTGTGTTTTATGGGATTTTATGTGAGAGACCAACAGAAAGCAGTGCCTAATTGTGAAGTCAAAGGAAAATTATACCTTGTCCTGAAATGCAGCAGTGGCTGATCACATTAATGAGCAAACATCTTCATAAAGATTGAGGGACACACAGACGCTAGGATTAGGATATATTGAGGAGATGTATGAAGGAGCGCTATGCTACAAAACAACTAGGATGATGAAGGCAACAGTGATAGGAGATTATACTGCAATCAGAGGATTGCTGGTTTGATCTTGCATACTTACTACTATCAGTGTGTGAATGTGTGCGAGAATGGGTGAATGACTGAAAGTGCTTTGGGGTCCTATGAACTTGATAAAGCACTATACAAGGATTAATTTGGACTTTCACCTAATTTGACAGGCCTTGTAATGAGAAAACAGACAAGGAGACCTTGGTAAATCTGAAGGAACTTCACAGATCTACAGTTCGGGAAGGAGAATCTGTTAACTCGACAAATATTAGTCAAGCTCTCAAATATAACCTTTACGTATTACTGGCAAAAAAAAAAAAAACACTGTTGAAAGAAAACTGGAAGAAATCAAATTAACAGTAGACCATAAACTATATAGGGTTCACAGCAAATATGTGGAAGATGGCACTCTTGTCAAATGAGTCCAAACTGAACTTTTTGAACTAACTGTGTGGTAGCTAATAAACCTCTGTTCAGTCACACCACAGTGTCATCTCGCCGTTATTAATGCCTCACTGGTTTGCTTGTATGTTCACTTTTCACCTCCTGTTTTTTTTTTTGTTGTAAGTTGTTTTTATTTAATAAACACACACTTGAGAATGACTCCACCTGCCTCCTGAGTCCTGCCTTTGTCAGGGTACAATTCAGCAAGACCCTGGAAGGTTACAGGTTGTAAAAGACTTTTCACTGGGGAAACATACCCTTTTTTTAACAGGAAACATCTCTAAACACAGATTTACAATGGAATGGATGAAAGCACATTCATGTGATAGAATGGTCCAGGCTAAAACTGAAATGAAAATATTTGTCAAGATGTGAAAGTTGATTTTCACCTTCTACATCCAGTCTGACTGAGCTCAATAATACAGAAATTTTTTTTCTCTCTGGGTCTGAATAACTTGTTGGAAAAATACCCTAAAAGAATGGAAGTTGTTACTATAGCAAAGGGTGATGTTAGTTTTTTTTTTTATTGAAAGCATATCAGCACATTCAAAAATTAAATAGGCAGAAATATTTTTACAAGAAACTGTACCAATGTACTAGTTTATGCACAACACTTGGAAAAGTAATTGTTTCTTGTAAGCAGACTTTGTAAATTTAGACACATATGTACAAAAAATCCTCTCGGAATATAAATTGCAATATGTTGCTTGCTCTAATCATCATATAACTGAAAATATGATGATGCTCAAAGCTCATAAGTGCAGTCTCATTCCCGCTGTAGAGCTTTTTAAATCACTCAAGATCTTCTACTAGAAATGAAAAACACTTAACTTAAATGCGTGCTTGGTGCAGGCGCATATTACGTATTGTAAAGGCTGGAGGGTTTAATGAAAAACACCAGTCATCTACTAAGTGTCTGCAGTGTTATGTATTCTCATAGTCAATGGAAGTTGATCTTGCATGCTTGCTACCATCAATGTGGTAGCAAGCATGCAATACAAGACACATTTTTAGTCTGGAGATTTTATTTTATTTTTTTTTTTCGGCTTATCTCAATGAAGAGTAATCTGTGGATCAGCTACAGCTTTTAACCATACTCTCTACACTGCGCTTGTAAGATTATTTTGAAAATAAACCCGGCTGCTTTCAACAGAGTGGAGCACATAAATCCAGCTAATATTGGTTCAATCTCGGAGAAACAGCACAGGGCTTTTTTGACCCAAAGAAGAAATAAATATGCAGTACAACAAGCACATCGAATACTAGCGCTGGATGTAACTAATGTTCTATTATACAGTCAGCTCCCTTTGCTTCCACCCATCTCTCCTGAACATTGTGTTCAGAACATGAAGGGACAGTCAATTATCTATTACACTGCCCGTTTGTCTGTTATTAATACCCTGTTTGTCACTGAGAAACAATGACTCTATGATGCCCACTAAACTTTTTAGATCTAACTGAGTCATTCTAACTGAAACTAAATGATAGGTCCTATCTTTGGGCCCGATGTGACATCTGTTAATGAAACTGTGATAGACTGCCAGGATCACATGGGCCACCATCATCAGGTGTGGTGAGCCTGACTCACAGATCCCAAAGGAGGCCGCTGTGGGAAGTGTACTGTGAAATGGGGCAGCTATGGCAGGTTCACCGCACCTTGTTGAATCTCATAATACTCCAAAAAAAAAAAATTGAGATAAACACCCCTCCACCCCCATCACCGCCACCACCATGTACAATGCTCAGACAGAGGAACCGTTTGACAGCACGAGGACTGCTTCTATATCACACTGGGATGCATCCACACATCTGGCAACACCAATTAGACATGCAACGATGACCACTCAGGGCCACAAGAGGACAGAACATTTTGTTTTGAAGTTCTCATGCCAGACTTAAATTGATGCTGTGAATATAAATAAGTTCATTTGGCAAAAATTAAATACGAAAAAGTGGTTATTCACCATACATTTACATTTTGAACAGTTTATAGAGCACTGGCTGTTTTATTAAATTACATTTTGCAAATTGCTGATTAGTGATGGAAATTTAACTATGGAAAAAAAAATCTGCCTGAATCACACTTTAGTGGGATCGAATTTGCAGCATATTTGCAAACCATCAGTCTCTTCTGCAAGAACTGACTGAATCTCCCATCAAGTAATGCAGATGCTTGTTCTTAAAAGCACCTCAATTTAATCAATTTTTCCACCATCATGAAATGCAGGTAAAATTATTTTTGCTTCCTCCTCATCAGCCAGTCTGCACATTTAATCTATTTAAATTGTTTATAAATAAAGTAATTCAATCCAGCAGCATTACCACATTTTATTAAATTCTACCTATTTAACCCTGATCAAATGTTTACAATCATATTTAGCCTGAATTGTCAGGCTAAATTTGTCATAACAATTATTGTCTTTAAGTGAATTACTTGAATTGCATTTTTATGTACTGGATGTATATCCTTCAAATTACTTTAGAAATTAAAAAAAAAAAAAAAGGTTTAATTGAAATTTTCTTTTGATTTTCTCAAGTCTTACACATAAAATGATCCGCTTTGAGTTGTTTTCACTTTAATAACTCAGTCCATGAACAAGGTGAAATTTCGACTTATCTTTTAAAATTTACAGAGGACATTGAATAATATAAATACATAAAGACAACATTTACTTCATACATCATTAGCTGATCCTTGTGAAAACAGTTGTCTCTAACAATGTCATTTCTTCATAGAGAGTGAATAGATCAGTGAACATGTGTGGTCTCATCCATCAAACAGATGTCTATTCCAGCAGAAAAGAAAACTACACCATAGACGGGTTGCCAGTTCATCTCTGGGGGAACTTAAACATCCAAGTTTACTATTGCTAAATTGATTAACACATTGTGAGTACTTGTGATATTGTGTGGAGAGGTTTAGGATTAATCCCCATATGTCATATGAGGATAAACTTGACACATTCATTTACAGCTAGTGTCAAAGGGCGTAAGCATCTAAGCTAGTGAAACCTCTGGTTGTTGTATTTAATTTTAATTGGAAAATAAGCATAAGTGTTTATCTTAAAAGACAAACACTTGATTGCAAAGTTATTTTAACATGTTATTTTTACATATATTTAATATTGATTAATTGATTTGAGTATTACAATGCAACCAAAATTAAGTATTGCCAGGTAGGGGAGGACAGAGAAGCAGCGTCAATGACTATAAACTATTGTACAGTAAAAAAAACAACAAAACAAAACAAAAAAACACATGAGGATATAGGAGTGACAGAGGGAAGTTGAACACTTTTGAATTCAGAACTACGTAGCAGAAATCCTGTCCTGTAAAGGACTGAAATACTGACCTTTTTGAAACATGGTAGCATAAAAAAGGGAGTTGAATAAATCGGCTAGTTTATTTTCAGCAAGACATTTTTGGTGTAAATGAATATGAATCCGTACTGCGTGAAAGCAAAATCCTTACATTCCAGTTTCCACTAAGTAAAGTCTAGGTAGAAGTAATTGGACATCACTATAATGCAAACTGTGATTCAGTCATTAACAAAATATATTTGTATTACAGTCTTTGATGAGAATGTGATTGATTACAATTGGTTTACTAAAATGCCTGCAATTGATTGGATAGTTTATTATTTAATACATATATAATTTTGATAAATATTCTTTGACTGTCTTTTGAATACTTTATTTTGGAGCTTCCTGAAAACCCAGGAGACTCTTTGGAGAGTCAGATGAAGCCGCTATCCCCACTCAGATGTGATAACTGACTGACACAGCACTGAGTTATTCAGTTAGCTGATGCCACCTGCTCCAAAACTAATGAGTATGCAGAGCTTTTTGCACATCAACCACCAGGGCAAAAGCCTGATGGAAACCAGGCCAAAAATAATTACCCCATTTCTGAAGTGTGGAGGTGACTCTATTCAAATTTCCAACTATTTTAACTTGCTGACATATTTGATGTTTCATTAAATTGCTGCCTTAAGCCCCCACTCAAATGTGATGAGCCGATGTTTCCCCTTTCTGCTCAGAATTGTTTTCTCACCACCCAGTGACAGGTGTTATTTTGTGGTCAAACACTGCTGAATAATTAGCATAGTTGCATGCTGTTCCAAGCACAGACTCGATGATTTATTTATGGTACTCACTAAATATGGGACTTTTTGGAAATTGTGTGCTGAAATATGCATATTTTTATCAACTCTACAGTTCTTTAAGTCATCAATAAATCTTTTTTTCTTATTTCAAATAAAGAGAACTTGCTGAAGCTTTGGAAAAATCTGTTGCATTTCAGCCAAAAATGAACTCCAAACTCTGTCTGCATCTGGCCCTCTTTGATTATTAATTAGATATCATATAAACCTGTCACCCTCTGTTTGCCTGGCATATTTCAGTCAACTCCATTCCCGATGCTCAGTTCCCTCTTATCTGCAGAAAACAGTTGGGCTGAAGCCATCTCTGCGCTGGCTCCATCGTCTAGGCTGGGGTAAAATCCTGTTGACTTCACACACAGAGCAATGCTTCTGTGCCATTCACCCACATAGTCTGATAGCACACATCTTTCCTGTCAAATCTGAGGCAGGCATTTAATTAAAGGATTTTTGCTGGGGTGTTTCTCATTGTCAACCCTTCTGCTAATTCACAATTGCTTTCACCAATTCAAGTGGCATTACAAGCAAAACACGTTACCCTAATTTATATCTGATTTAGCATTAATCCAGGAGATTGTCTAAATCTCCTGGATAACCATAACTACCTGAGAAAAAGTACAGTTTGTGAGACTAAATATATTTGTTCACTTTAGGTATAGAAATGAATGGAACTAATTAGAACATATGTAGTGGGGTGAAAAACAAGTTATAGGTAAATAAAAACAATGAGTAAGAAAATAGCCACCCCAACATAATTTTTCTTTTTGTATCTTTAATTTCTCATTAAAGAAGATACAAAAAGTTCTTTAGTGTTATTTTACTTAGTCCTATGCAATTCAACACACAACCACTAGGGGACGCCTGTCGCGTTGGTGGCATAGAGAAGATTGAGCACACAAGAAGAATAAATCTTCCGGTTGAATATGAGAGGAAACTCAACGTGTGTGTCTCGTCTTTCTCATACCATCGGTCAGTAGAAATATGTTTTTATACACATATATTAGTTCTCTTGAAGAGTCGAAAAGGTTCTTAAATCGAATGTCAACTAATGAGCCACGTATTTCGTTTTGTGATTGTTATTGTGTACAAAACGGGACTTGTTCTGAAGGCTACTTGGAGCTAATGCTAGCGGACTTCTACACGTGTGTGTGAGCTAGCTGAAGGCCTGCGGAGTTCATTTGAACTTGTGTTTTGCACTTTTTGAGAGAGTTCTCACTCAAAGGACATTATTTTGGTTTCTTTATTTTATTTGAGGCTTCTTTATGGGTTTGTTGCAAAAACCAGATAAACTATATATTTGGGATATATATGTGAAACTTAGTACAGAGGCACGTTAAAGGAGTTTTGCGCCTTCTTTAGTTTTATATTAAGAGTAGAGTTTTTGTGAGATGTAAAATATTATTCTATTGAAACAATGGACATTCTTAAAAGCTAAGATGCTTAAATGTTAAAATATATTTTATTTGTGCTGATTAAAAATGGTAAAAGCTATTAAAATAGTTAAAAGCCATTTTATATATTTTTATTTTTGATCAATACAAAAGGTCTCAGAAAAGGGGACTATGGTATTGGACTTAAATCACTAATTACAAAATTAATATGGTTTAGAGAAGTAAAAGCTATTTGTGAATTAATTTTGTCATTTGGTGGAATTCATAATGCTAAATGGAGCATGTTAAAAGAATAATTGTTTGGTTTAAAGGAATATTACAGATGTTTCTGATGTAATAAAGCTAATGGTTCTCTATTGAAGTATGCAATACCTGAAGTATGTTTTATATGAAGTGTCGTTCATAACACTGAAGAAGAGTAAATCTTCCGGTTGAATGTGAAGGAAGTTCAACGTGTGTGTCTCGTCTTTCTCATACCACAGCATCACATGTTGAGGGAAGATCAGTCTCTACATTACCTTCAGCCATTCAAGGTTGCAGGGTAACACATAAGCTCATGGCTTTGAGATTTAACATAACTGAAATGGAACAAATGTGTAAATAATAGTTTGTCTTTAAATGCATATTTTTTTGTTTAAAACAATAGCTCAGAGAAAAATCTGAAACCTACAAGCACAGTATCTGGTTTATTTTGTTTCCATTGTGGACAAGCTTTCTGTGGGTAGCAAACCATGAGAACAACAAAATTTGCAAGCAGCTCATAAATATTCATGTTTTTCTTTGCAACAAGTGACTCTTAACCATCAAACCTTCCCACATCTTTTTACATTGTAATCACAACTTGACAGGTAAAGCAGGGCAGAATTATAAAGTGAAACAAAAATGATACGCACATTTTTTTTAAATAAAATTCAGAAAAGTGTTATGTATTTGCTTTTATTCCTGTCAATTCTTATTCCTGTTAATTCTTAACAGGAATAAGAATTAGTTAAGTGTTTCAGAGCATTTTTATTCATTTTCTGAAATCATCATACCCAAGGTAAAACATGGTGGTGGCATTATTGTGATATTGGAAGTTAAATGCTCACAATTCTGGGCGAAAACCTGTTAAAGGATCCAAATGACTTGAGACTGAAGTTCACCTTGAAGATGGACGTGTCTAAACCCAGAGCCATAAAATGATATAGTTCAGATAAAAACCTATGCATCTGTCAAAGCCCAGACCTAAATCCACCTCAGAATTTTGTCACAGTTGTTCAGTGCTTTGTGTTGGTCTGTTACAAAAAATGTCAGTTAAACAAATTAAAATTTGTGGTTGCAATGTGTAAAAATGTGAAAAAGTTAACGTTTTAACTTTTTGTAATAAATCGACAAATTTTCTAGATGAATACTTATGATTGCTTTAGTCCTTAGTAAATAAAGATGATGTGAGACTCATTATGTCCATTGTTCTAAAGCACCAACACCTACTTTAACTCAGTTTTTTCCTACATCTTCATTAATTGGCTTTCTTATAATAAATTATACTAAACATGAAGGCAGAACCAATCAACATCTGTCACTAAGCTAATGCATTAAAGATATTAGAGATGTAAGCACAAAGCAGCAGATGCTCTTATTACATATGGCAAAAGGAGCTTATGTCTGGAGGACCTGCATCTATCAGCCAGTAAAATAACACTATAAAAGCAAAGCAAAAAGATGCATGAGAGATATATTTCTCAGTGTCTAAGACTGGCAGTTGCCATCACTCCCATTCATTTATATTGCTAGATTACGCAGATGCTTATTTCCATTAGCAGAATCTTTGAAGGATGTGGAGCCTATTATCTCTGAACCTGAACACGGAAGTAAAGGTCAGGAGCTGGAGACATTAATTCACTTACAAAGCTCAGCGAGGGAAATGACGGTCCTTTGAGGAGAACATTGTTGTCCCTTCACGTGACCCCGCGTCTGACAAAACCTCAGACAACACCTGAATGTTTGTCTTAACAGAATTCATACTCATGTTGTTTGTGCTTGTCATTCAGTCAAAATCCTCAGTTAGTTTCCTTTTGTCAAATCTCTACCACCTGTCCATAATAAGAGGCCTCGCTCAAAGGCTAACGAAATGTGACAGTTGTCAAATCCATGCAGCATGTCTCATTGCACGTTTTTCTTAGAAAACACATCGGACTGCTCACAGCTATCTCAGCAAACAGAAGCAAATCTTTCTATGCAGTGTTGCTCTCAGCAGACAGGAGCAGAGATTTCCCACCGCTCAGACAATTGGGTTACAGATGGACGTCATGTAAAGATTGCAGTTGTACTCAAAAGAGAAAACTCACCCAGTCGAGTAGAATTTGTCTAATAATACAAATTTTGACAGGGTAGGTGAATACAAGGTGAGTTTTTGATTTTCAAAGTGGTTTATTTACAAATCATTAAAAGTTTCCATAGATCCATTATGGATATTAATGTATTGCTAGTTCTAAAAGTTTTTTTTTCTTAAGCTGTTCAGTTTTGAGTCTGGAATTATTGTATAGCACAAGACTTCAATTCATTTTAAAAATGACTGGCTGCACATGTTTGATTTTAGTGTGGATTTCATGAAGCAAAGGGTCAAGTTTCTACATACAGGGTCATTCTTGAAGGATATTGGGAGAGTTTATATTTTGCTTTCCTGATACACACTGTTTTTAAATCTAGTCAGCCAAGAGAGTGTGCAATGTGCAACGTTTGAGCAACTCTGTTGTTGTATTGTAGATTTTTCTATTGTTTATTTAGAATGGGATAAATCATTTTGGACAAGTCCTGTATTCTGTCTTGAAAATATGTTTTAGATCAATTGTCAGTAATAAGAATTTCATGGCTTCTGTTCGTATTTGATTAGAAATTAAATAAGCATGAAATCTTAATGATCATGATGATGAGGATTATTATTTTTAAATAATTTTTTCGTCACACAAAAAAAAAATGATGCTCAAATGCAAAATGCAGACATTCTCAAATATCAAGTTTTTTTAAATTTAACTTTTGATTGTTTTTAAGTCAGATAATTGACCCTGACAGATAAGGTACCCTTTAATGGATGAGTTAATCATCTTGCCTCTCTTTTATGGCAGCTTCTCTGTTTTTTGTTCCTTTCTCTGTCTCCATGGGTCTTGTTGCTATGTACATTGCTATCTACAGTCCCATCATTCCTCAGTAAACACATTAACTCATTTACAGATATTAGCATAGCCCCTTGTGTGTCCCTTTCAGTCTGGAGCATTCGGTCATGTGCAGAAAAAACCCCCCCACAAAATGCATTTGTTATGCTGGGTGTGGGAACAGCTCTAATGCTGTGGTTTTCAGGAAAAAGGGAGTGTGTCTATAACACCTGTGAGAGATTTGCATTTCCAGAGCCAGGCTGCAGAGCCCGGTGGCACTGAAACCTGCTCTGAGTGCCGCTGACGTGTTTTGACACGGCTGTCATCTGAATGCAGGCTGAAAGCAAGCGGAGGGACATTAAAAGGATTGACACACACTCAGAGAGAGGCTGAAAGAGTTGAGTTACAGAAGAGTGAATTATGGGACATAAAGAACAAATGCAGAAACTCAAAGATGTAGATAATCAGTTTTTACGATTATAATTGACAAATTTCTGTATTCTGAAACTTAAACAATGTTTGTTTCAACTCTTTGTGTCTGAGAAATCCAGCTGCTGACACAGTTTGTTGTTACATTTCGAGCTTGATATGAACAATTTTCTAAATGTCATGTACACTTTTACGGGGTTTCATCCATCATCAGCTGCAGAAATAGCCTGTAACATGGACAAGTTGTCAAACAGTCCCAGCAGTCTCTGTTCAGCCTGTCACCTCATTAGATTGTTTGTTTGTATATGTGTGCTTTTTCTACGTATGCGCTCTTCTGCTCAGATTACTTGGACGACCGAATCCAATATATGCACTGCTTCAGGGCCGACTGTTGTTGCTTGGCTGTCCAATGGTATTATTCCTAAAAGATGCACACATTACGTAAAGCTTGGAAAAAATGGAGAGGGAAGATGTAGTAGATGCATAGATGAATCTCTAATTAAAAAATATTAATGTAGACTGATTACATGCTGTTTTATAGATGTCAAACATTTTATTTCTGCTCATTTTGATAAATATAGATTACAGCAAAACCAAAAATAGAGTTTTCCAAGAAGTGACATTACATAAACCTAATAAAAAATGTTGTATTCATAATATGCCCAACACTATCATGGGGATGACTGCTGAATTGACAGCTGTCCAGCAGCCAGTCACTGACACTGTAGATGGATATGAGTTTTTTTTCTTCTTCTGTCATTTTTGTTCAAACTTCCTTTTCCCACAACAATGAGAGGAGAAAAAGTTGCTTAACATTTCAGGATTTAGAAACCTTATGACACACTCTGTGCATCAGCCATGCTTTGCAAGAATACCCTGGCTTGACAGACAGTCACAGAGCTATTTTTGGAGAATACAATTTAAAACCAAGATACGTTACCCCGAATACTCTTTTGTCAGTCTACGACAAAGCAACCCCCTTTCTGTGGCCGCTTGTTTTGTTAATATTGAATGTACATTGCGTGATGAAAGGAGGAAGCAGTAGAGCACTGCTTTTTCTTTCTGCCCTTAGGTCACACCAGCAGGGACCTGCTCAACCTTTACCAAGATCTTTTGTTGCAAAAACCCAACCTGTTAACGGTTCTGGCTCCATTTTTATAGGAGGATAATGTTTTGTGCTATTATCAATATAATATGTTGGTGAAGCTGGGACAGTGGAGCTCTTGTCTGCTCTCTAAGATGCGTGACAGGCTGTGGCTCTCACTGGAAAATCCCATGGATTCATGCACATTGATTTTAATTCTGTCTCATATGTGAAGTCTGTTGGTGTTAATGTGAGGGATGGAAGCATGCAGCTGTGAGCAACTTTGTTTCACAGACACTGAACTGGACAACAAAGCAGTTATTGTAAACAAGGAGACATTTCTATTTTCTATCTCTTCTTCATTATCAGGTATTTACTCATTTTAAACTCTGTTCCCTACCTTCAGTACATGAGAAAGCTTATTAAACTTATTAAAGAAATATTTGGGCTTTCATAATATTTGGTTTTCGAATCAGTCTGACTTTCAGAGATGGCTGTGACTGTGTCCTCCCGTTTTAAAGGCTTTTATGGAATCCTTGGATGATTAAAACTAACGGACTAAACTGTCTGGCATTTTTATAACACATTATACCAGATGGAGTGATCTTATGCCACAGAGTCAGTCAGTCAGACTGAATAATCGGATGCTTTTTAAATTATCCTTCCTGTAATAAGCATTGTGTTCATCTCAGTGATCTTTACTCAAGTTACTTAAATGTCCTAAAAAGTGCCCCTCAGGAGTCTGTATTTGGACTAATGCTTTCTACAGTTTAAATTACTGAAGGTGGGTTAGATACATCTCTATCTCTGCGTTGATGATAGTCATTCAGTGTCATTCAATCACAATATGGTGTTTTTGGTGATATGTGACATGTGTCACCCCCTCCTCTCAAACAGGTAATAACCATAAGCCTCTTTCACAAAGCATGTCTGTCATAAAACTGCAGAGACGAGACACCTCTGAGCTCCTTCTGGCCTCCCACTGGTTTTTCTTAACCCACAAATGGAAACAGTGATCTCTTGCACAGCTGTAAGATAACAAAAATATAGCTAAAAAAATGGGACAACAGGTAGCATTTTGTGGCATCAACTTCAGCATCAAAATCATAAGTCTCCCCATGCCATTATTTATAAATAATGGTGGACAAACAAGTCAATTATCTGGGCTGTCTTCTACGCCTCTAGCCACTATGGTCCTTTCACAAACATTTAAATTAGTGTTGAATAATTTAATGTAAGAAAGACTGGCACTTTGGGCCAGCCCTTTCTGTTGGTGAAAGAGCACTGGCCTAGACAGACAGAAGTAATGTTGTTTATCACCATAAGCACTACCCAGCCATGTGAAATATTTAATCACTCAATGATTGTTATTTAAAAATGTCTCTAATGATTTAGTTGAGTGAAAGTGAATGCCTTAACTTTTCTGAAAGTTTGACTTGTTTGAAATAAGGGATTAAATCTTTATTTTTGGTGTGTTATAGCTAAAGGTAATATTGGGGGAATTGTTTTGGGAGTGAGAAAAAATACTGAGTTAACTCATAGTAAAGGAATGTGCCCTTACTTCCAGTAAACTGGAGAAGATCATCAATAACAAACAGGAAAAGATGGAGCCTCCTGCTGCTCCAGCACTGCTTCTGTCTACACAGAGATTACTCCCAAAAATGGGTGTGTCCAGGTAATGGCTTTTGGGATGTTGCGATGCTCTTCAGTTTGGATTTGGATCTAGACGTCGTGCTTGACAATGGTTACTATGGACACAGCATGTCGTAGGTGTAGAAGGAAAGCAAAACAAAACTTTCTGCTGGAATATTGTTAAAGAACCGGACAAAACTATCAAGAGATACATTGTTCACCAAAAGCATTTACCTTAAATTGATAAATCTTGGTCCGGACTTGGCAAAAAACTTGTGTTGATTAAAGAGTTTAACATTTAAAGTTAACTTATTATGATTTACTTAAAAAAGCTTTCCAAGTGTCAATATTTTCTCATTCTAATTATTTTTTAAAAACAGTAAATCTTAATTTATGATTAGAATTAGAGTGCTTTGGTCATGTTTAACACTCTGACCAGAAAGCCAGTAAAAACTTAGGCAGCACTGCTTTAAAAATGGAACACAGACGGTGCAGATTTTCCATGTCAGGTACCAGAGCAGGTCTCCCTGATGGGCAAAATGTGTGAATAGAGGTGTGGTGAAAGGCACGGCCGGTCAGGTGATACCCTGAGGCGCTGTCGAGGGATATGATCACTCCTGAAAGTGGCGGAGAGGAGGAGGTCAGAGTCTGAGTCAGGGCACCAGCTGCAGTTTCTGAGATTGGCTGCAACTGCGAGGTGCAGATTAATGACAGCCCTGATGCTCCTGTGCTTCTCTCACAGCAGAGGCGACAAGGCAGGATGATAACGCTCCAAACATCTTTATTTCCAGCTCTCATGAATGTGTCTGCTGTGGAAGTGCCTCACATTATCAGACCTGGCAGGTTTGTGAAATGGCATTTAATTTGAGCCACGCTTATCTGCATGTTTATTGCATTCATGGCAGGAAGAAAGTGCACAACTGGTCAATTCTGAAAATAATTTAATCAATTATTTGACTGTCACCTGGTTCTTAATTAACTTAAAAGCAATTCCAGGTATACATAATCACACACTATGACACTCTTGACTGAATCAAAAAAGTAATGGTTTGAGATTAAGTACACGCCAAAAACTCAAAAATGTGCAGAACAAAACAAGAAAAATGTATATTGGTGTCATCGTTACATACTTTCATGTACTTTCATGTGTTACTCAAATTTTAATAAGTACATAATTTTTGCTAATACACCAAGACACTACAAAATTACTAGGTACCTGGCTTGACCTGATAAATAACATTTCAGTCAGATGTTCACATACACTTATTATGAGCTTTAATGTCATGTTAATTTTGGGTCTTCATCAATGTATTTCAGGTTTCAATGAACGACAAACATTTTTTGGGGTTTGATGAACAGCTAAACCATAAACATTAACTCCTCTGAAAATTTCTACAAACAGGCTTAAAACCGGGTTCATATAAGGGAAAAACCAAAATGACATGAAAAATGTTGACATCATTGAGTTTGCATTTAGACCCAATTATGATACAAAAACTTGGAAGTTTTTTTATTTTATTTTTTTACATATGTTTATTGGTTTTTTCTGCATTTAAATGAAAGTTTTAATTGACCTCAGATATCATATCAATGGGAAAAAAATTATTATAACTGATATTATTTGACCTTTCCATAGCTTTTGATAGTTTTGACCACAGCATCATACTCAACATTTGACAGATCACTCTTTCTTTCATGGAGCTGTCCTTAAAACGTTCGACTAATATCTCAGCAATCTTTGTAAATTTAGAAAATTGTTCAACAGAATGTAACAATCTGAACTACAACGTTCCATAAGGCTACATTGTAGGCCCAATCTTTTTAACCTTTATAGCTGCTGTTTCTGTGTCACTTTATAGCCACACTGAAAGCCTTTAAACCACATTTTAGATATTAAGTTGTGAGTTACACATAAGTTTATTGAACAAGAAAAAAATAAATGGATCTTTTAGTGGTGTATGTAAAAATCTGGTGTAAATATCTTGTGATCTGCAGAAAAAAGTACAGAAAGTACAAGTACATAAAGGCCATAAAATGTAAACCAGTTGTCTACTAATTAAACTATAGCAAGTATGTGGCAACACCTCAAACTTTTAGATAATTGATATGAAAATATATAGAGGAAGAATATAACTCCATGTGAACAAACATCATACTTTCTTTTTTTTTTTTTTTTACATAAAAATATGCCATCATTGTTGTAAATATCATTTTTCAGTCCCCTGTCACCACAACACTGCCACTGTAAAAGCCACCTACTCAACTGTTAGTCTGTCTGGGCACAAAGACGTCTATCCTGCTCTTTCCTTTCTTTTTTTTTCATCCCTAATCAATGTCCTACCTCAAAGGGACCAGGGAGTTGTTTAATGGTTCCAAAGAGCGGAAAACAAGCAGAGAGATAGATCAAAGCACCTCTAACACAAGCCAGGTGCAACACTGTGGGATCAAACATCTTATATGTGACGACTTTAGCAGCTGTGTACATAATTCACCAGGTTATTCTTCAGGCTAATTAGAATTTAACAATTTGAGTGAAGGAGTCTGTAGTCCATTTAAAATTTAAAAGCGACATCTTAGTGAAATTGCTAGTGCAAATATGAATTTGCCTATTTGCACTAGCAATTTCACTGAGAATTTCATCAGAGAATTGCATTATCATCCTACAAAATTTACTTCATGGAACTGTTTATGAACCTGAGCTGATGCAAAGTGATGCAGTCAAACAGACTGGACTTTATTGGTCATATGACAGGGCTGACCTTTGGTTTGTGAGAAGAAGCGCAGCAGAGGTCTCTCTGAAAGCGGCTCCTGGAGCGTGCCCGGCTGGATGCTGATCCTTTGTGACAGCTGTGGAGCTTAAAGGTGCGGCTTAGCTGGACTGGGATGTCATTTCACACACATGTGCACAAGCACCCACATGTTAATTCAACACTTCATAGTTGCTTTGGTACCTGCTGCTTGAACTCTTACAGTGAATACAAGAAAAAGAATGAATGGTGCACACCAAAGAGTGACATAGAACTTACTGCAAATAACTAACTAAATGAATAAATAAGTGTGTACAGTCTGACTGCAGTGGAAAATCAAATTTCAGATTATTTTTTTTTCACTGTTATTTCAGCACATGCAGCTGTAAATTAATACACAGCTACATGGTCGCTGGCCTCAGTGTCTGAGTGAGACATTGGCACCCTTAAATTATTGCCATTTTTGAATGTCATCCTGTCTGACTTCCAGTAAGTCACACATGACTTGTGACGAATGGTAGATAATTTAGACAGAGTGATTGATGCCCTTTTTGATAATATTTAAAGTTATCTGTATTTTTCTGACTCACTGCTTTAACTACTTTCTCTGTGTCCTCTGCTAAATGATAGATTTGTCCCGTCAATGCACCTTCTTATCTCTGCCAACCAAAGTCTCCCTTTTAAGGAACCTGTCTATGATAAAATATCATCGCCTACAGTAATTGGCCTGCTTGGCATTTACCCGATTCTGTAAAAAAAATAAAAATAAAATAAAAAGATTTCTTTTACATTTCTTGTACTTTTCTTAGGAAAAACCAGAAGTGCGATGTGGATTAATGTATGGAAGCAGGTGATGTCACTGCAAAGTACCCTCAGGAAGAGGTGGGTGATAATGGAGCCAGCCCTGAGGGAGGAACAGCTTGCAGGAGCATTGAGAAGCAATTTGAGGTAGCTCAATAAGTCATGACCCTGCTGAGGTTTTATCATACAGCACTCAGCCTTACTTTCATGTGGTGTGACACTACCGGGAGGTGGACCATTAGGCACAAATTCCCAAGGTATGGCATCAGATTGGAAACAGGGAAGACATTACTCAACTTGCAACAATGCAACAAACAGATTGGAGATGTTGTTCTTGTTAGCAGATTCTTTAGCAAAGGTTTAGAAAGGCAAACTTTTTTTTTCGAAAGAATTGTGAATTCTTCCTTTTATTTATGAACTAAATGTATTCTAAGACAGATTAAACATACATGCAGTTCTTCACATTTTGTCATGGTGCAACCACAGATTTTAGAGTTATCTAATTTGGTAGACTACATCAAAAATAGTGCATAAATGTGAAGTGAAAGAATACATAGATTTCAAAAATCTGAAAAGTGTGGTGTCCAAGGGTTTTCAGCCTTCATGTGTAAAATTCATATTTGCTTCAGTTATAGCACAGTTTTTTGGATTTAAGTAAAATCCAACTACTCTAACTTACAAAATATCTTTAAACTCAGTCACACTAGATGTTGGATATCTGTAAACATCAATTTTGTAATCTTTTCACAAAACTTAGATCTGAACTTTGACTAGGCCATTTTAACACACAATTGGCCTTGAATCTAAATCAGTGATGTCTAAATGTTTTTGCCACTTGGATCAAAATTCTCCAGTTGAAAATATTTGCAGGCAAAAAAACCCCAACATTATTCATTAAATTTTTTAAAAAGGATTTGCCTTATTAAAAGTAATTGACAGTGATTTTCATCTTTGTATAAGATGATCATAAAATGCCAATAAAACACATTTGCGTTAATGATTGTAAATGTGGAAGAGATTAAGGAGAATGAGCACATTTGCATGGCACTATTTGTGCCGGTGACTGAAACATTAAACTCAAGTTGCAGATTATGCGTTGGTTGTTAGCTTGGATAAAGTTGATAGGTACAGTGACTGAGTGCACCTGACAGCAGGGGGCACAGGAGAATAGCACCCAGACAGGTAGGACGGTGCTGCTCGGCAGCCAGGTCCGAACTGTCACTGCTTATTGCTACAGTCAGGAATGAGGAGCGCAGTTCACATCAGTGTATCTTTGCTCAGCCAACGGATCAGGCCAACTCACAAACGCTGGAAAGAGCTTTCAGAAACATCATAAATATTAATTGAGTTAATTTTGTGTAGCCACAGAAGTGCTGCCTTGAGGTATCACACAGCCTATTCCACTACATATGAAGAGAAGTGGTAGAACATCAGAGTGAGAAACCTCTACTCTGTGTCATCCAGGTCTCAGGAGAGCAAGTGACCGTCATGATGATGGCAGGAGGCACAGAGAAGTTGTGCCTTTGTGAACCTGATGTCAAAATAGAACCATCTCTTCTCCTCATGGTCACTTGAACTCCTGCTAAAAGTTATTTCTTCTTGCATATTTTCAGGTGTTTTTAGCACTTTGAACTGCAGCAAAGGAAAATTTGATTCTGAAATCAGCCTATAATATCAAGGAAAGAAAAAGTCAGATAAATGCTTAAATAGTGGCATGAAAAGGGTTGAGAAGTTTGGCATGGTGAATATTGAATGAACAGACAAAGAACTGATCCTCAAAAGGAAAACAGATACAAATACTGTATTTAGCAACATCCATCCACCAATCACACATACATAAATACAGGCGGAAATTTTGTTCTGGTTGCATTTAAGCCAACATGTTTTCTTTTCATAATATTTGCATTTCTGTTTACAGCATTTGAATTTTGATTAATTTTGTGCTCTGAGGTTTTATATTAGTTTATTGTCCTGTGATTTGCTTGTTCAGCACATAAGTTTTAGAGTTAGTGCTTTAAAACCTTTCTGCACAATCCAAACACAAAACTTTAAATCAGCTTAGCAGTATAATGGAAAGACAAAAATGCAGATGAACCAAATCAGGTGAGCAGTTAATAAATGTAACTCTCTTTTTCTATCAAATATCATCTGTGCCACAAAATTCTTAACTATACCCAGTTTTGTATGTTACTATGATAGCTTCAGTATGCTCACTTTATATTAAAATAATAGGAGGCACAGAAAGCATTTTAGGCGGTCATAAGTTTTTACAGCTTGGAGAATGTGGAATTCTTCAAGCATGATGAAGGATAGATTCCAGACCAGACATAACTTCCCAAATCGATATCTTCCATATTTAATATCTATCTTGACAGCTTCCAATGTGGATGTAAAACTAAAGCTTAAAAGTAGTACGATGAGGCAAATGATTATGACCTTTTAGATAAAGGATGCTCATTATTGTTGAGCTTATACCCTTGAAGCTGCATAACTACAGCTTAATAAGAGGCAATTTACGTTATTTTAGTGATGCATTCAGTATCCTCCCTATTGAAGTAGAGCACCACAGAGAGAAGGCTGTTTAGGAGCAGATGTAGCTGCCAGGAAGCACCGTGATTGGAAGGTCAATAGACCCTGAAACTCGCTTACACAAGAATTGGAATGGATTACAGGGTCAATATCACATCATCACAGCTATTATTTCAAAGTAATGAACACTCATTATGCATTTGCATGACTGAAGGGAATAATGAGTTCCAAGTATCTCACTATAAAAAAACTATAATTTAATTTAGCAAAAACTGCAGTATGCACGAAGCTATTTTTCTTCATTACACACAAAAACCTGATTAAGTTGAGTGGGTGGGCAAAGAGGAAGAAAAATACAAGTTACTAATTTTCTTTTAAAGCTATTTTGGAACGATTCTAACTCCTGTAGAAACATGGGTTGTAGTATGGGTTTCATTGGAGTATTTGTTGAGTGTTTTTTCACTAATTTATAACATCTTTGTTTTAATCCAGGGAAATGAGGAGAAACACTGAGTTACTTAACAAGTAAGGTATAAACAAGTAAGGTATGAGGTGTATTTTTTTTAATATAGAAACAGACAAGAGGGTCATAATCAAGTAAAAATATTTGTAATTAAATGTGATCTTTTCCTCCAATTATTAATTGTGCCCAAACTAAAATACTTTTAGAAAAGAAATCAGTATGTTGTGTTAGAACAACAGAATATTAATGTATGTGAAGACTTTTTACACATCATTACCAAAGGTGCCAAAAAGAGTAAAATCAGATGTATTTGCTTTGATTTGTTTTTGACAAGTTGTATGAAAACAAAGAGTTTACCTTTTGATGAAAGTGTGCAGAATTTTCTTCTTGGTGAAATGAAGTCCTTGAATGAAAAAAAAAAAAAAAAAAAAAGGTTGTCTAGACGGAAACATCCAGCGGCTCTCAAGTCTGTCTCTGTGACTCAGCACTCATTGTGTCTTCACAGATATTGAAGTCACCCGTACAACCTGGGCGCTAATGCACCCACATACTATTGTGGATACTGGCTTTTGAACAGGGCACTGATAACAAGCTGGATGCTCTACCTTCCTGAAGTAAGGGCTCAGCATCCAGGGATTCTGGAAGAATTTTAAAGTTTGGACAAACAAAGGGAAGGAAGGCTGGATGGCTGGATGATGGATAGATGGATGCTTGAAAGGAGGGAGAGCTGTACAGAGGAATAAATTGATAAACAGAATGACTGTTGGATAGAGAATACAATCTCTAAAAACAAAAATATTGATGTAACCTATTATGTTGTTTCATACTCAGCCGGACCTAAAAATTACTTTAGTTATACCAAATTCCAGATTTTTATTCCTGTCTCTGATTATAGTAGCAGTGATGGACTGTGTTTCCCATAGTTCTGTGATTACAGGTACACACATTATTAGGTAAAGTCTTTGCCAACACAAGAAGAGGGACTCTTCCTCAGTCTGAGTGGACTCTGCACTGATTTTGTTTCTTTAAGGCTCAGATACACCCACAATATAACACACACACATAATGTGGCTTACGGGAAAGTATTAAAGGCAGCATGGTTCAGATGCTAAATCCCTGGGATGTTTCTGTGTGAAACAATCAGCAGTACAACACAGCCGTGACTGACGGCTCAAGGTAATAAAAATTAAAACCTGAGTGTGGGGATTTTTCAAAGCTCAACTTTTAAGACCTCCTCTTTCATCAACAGCTAATGGAAACTATTTTCTTCTGCTCTTCTCAACTTTCTTTTCAACTTTATTGAAAATATTATTGCAGATAAGTTTGTGTGAAATGACAATTCTAACTTCACTGACTGTAATGCCAAGCAAGTGAGCTAAAAATATAATGCAACCACATAGATCTCATACCACATTGACTGATGTGTCTGTGGCACCACAGCCCAGGAGATCAGTTGTGGGAGAACAGGAGAGAAACGTGGGGACTGAGTGTGGCTGCCTTGCTGCTATTTGGGGCTTTTAGTCACTATCCAGTTCATTGACCGGGCTTCTGCTCAGCAGCCAATCATAAGACAGCAAGCAGGGACCTGAAGCCTGTTTTAGCCCGCAATCAACACCCCACAGATGCTGTCATGGTTGAGCACAGTCCACGGACAGTCGGCATGGGATAAAGTGAGCTGATGCTGTATTGCTCTGCGCTACACTGCTCACATACGTTTTTTTTTTTCTTAGACAGCTGGTACATGCTGAAGTAGTGAATAGTGGTTTTTTTTACGCCCCTCTGACCTGTAACACTCTCTGCCTTTGGGAAGAAATGCGAGAACACATGGTTACATCAGGCTTTCGAAACATGAATTTTTAATAGCCTGAGTAGCTGTTTTAGAATTGCACAAAGTAGCAGTCAAAGCACATATCTGAGCACGTCGGAAGGAGAAGCACATAGGCCTTGCTGGGCACAATCAGCTTGTTGACAGTAGGATACAGATGGATGCTGTTAGTATCTCTTGAATTTCACAGAGCACTGGGGTGTGAAATCTTTAAGATGACAGATCTGACTGCATCGCACTAAACTAACCTGCAGCACAAGCTATGTGTGAAATTGAAAAAGTATGCTTTAGTAATAATAATAAAAAAATTTTTGTCACCACTGTTTCTATTATTATTATTCATACATCTTTTAAGTCAGGAGGTTGCTCCTGGCTGGATATTTAAAAGGCCAGATACCAACCTGTGAGTATTTTCCAATACTTTTTAAAATAAACTGAAGATGGAACATAAACCTTCATTATGTTATTACTTGTTGTTTTATTCTTCTCTAATTTATTTATTTTAAATTAGAAGAGAACAAAACTGAAGATAGTTAGATTTACAGAGCGTCCGTGGGCATTAATTAGTAAGTATTTCCAGAGACTCATAGTTCTCTACTATACCTAATCTCCTTGATGAATACTTTGATCCATGTTTAGGGTTATCATCCTGACGTAAAGTGAAGTTCATCCCCAGATTTATTTAACTCCATCCACCTTATTACCAACAATGACCAGCTTCCCTGTCCCTGTAAAACTAAATCATTCCCACAGCATGATCATGCTACCACCATGTTTCATATTGAGAATGCCATGTTTAGACTCATGGGCAGAGATGTTTTTAATGCTGACTCATGCTGGGATTTGAGGATATTTTTGTGACATTTTGTTTGTTGACATTTAGAGCAGCCTAATATATAAAATCACAATATCTCAGTATGTCCCAAGGAGTTCCGGAATCATTGTTTTATTTGTTTTTTACATTTCACTTATCACATGTTCAAACTCTGAGTGTCTACAATATGTTTTGGCAATAAGATGGAATTGTTGCCCACAGCTAATATAAACTTGTTGTGTAAGCTTTTAATGTATCTTTCATTTTAGTATTCAAGGTTTTTGAGTCTATGTGATTTGTATTTTTGTTGTTTTTTATGCATTCTGTATAGCACTTTGGTTGTAGTGATAATGAAAGATATTTAATAAATAAAGCTGGATTGGATTGGATATAGATTTTTGTTATTAAGATGCGGATGAAATCTCCTCAGTTGATCTCCTCATTGCATTGCAGTATTCAACAGTGATAGTCCGAGTGCATGTTTTCTTAATATTTTCAGTTCAAGTTGACTTATGTATTCTTTCAGCATAAATAACGTTAAACATCTTGCAAAAAAAAATAAATAAATAAATCAAGTCCAGTGCAAGAATCTCTATTTTATCCTCAGTAAATAAAATATGACAATCTTTCACTTTCATTTTCAGATGCAGTACTCTGTGTTTTCAGAGATGCTGCTGTTGGATGAATTTACTCAAATCCCAAAATTGATTTTCTGTATTAAAAGTGTGAAAGTCTGTGGAGTGATGAGTGAGTCACATTCTTGCTATATTTTCAGTTTCACTTGCAGCGGCAGAGTCATTGTTTTAGATTGTATCCGTTTCTTAAGCATCAATACAAGGGCGTCCAGTGTGGGCCATGACAGTTAATTTTTCAAAACTGTCAGACAGAAGGGGACCTTTGTCAAACATGACACAACAGTCAAGATGGAGGAAGCAGGAGAAAAGAGAGAGAAGATGAAGGGCATTTTAATGAATGTAAGCTGATTCTCTTTAACTTTGTAGTAAAGCACAGGTGGGCAGTGAAGTATGGCAGCATATTGGCCAGTGGCTCCTTCGTCACCGCATTGACAAGACAAGTAATTTCTGACGCTCCTGGGGAGCTGGCAGCCAGCTGAACCCTGGGGCAGAGCACGACAGATGTTTAGACAGAAGGAGTGAGGATGTGAAAGGCTCCATGAATCCTCAGGTAGAGGAAATAAAGAAATTCTAAGATAATGAGGTTCCTTTTCTAAGAGGCATTTGAATAAAAAGGTTCTTATAAGTGCTTCCGACCTATATCTGCAGCTAAAAGACAGACATGAAATTAGTTAAATTCCAAGGACTTTTTATAATGTACCAACAAAACATAACAATTCAATTAAAACATTGTATAATTTTTTTAAGTGATTTCAATTCAGTTTTTTTTTTAAATATGTTATATATTTTCTAAATTGTACAGACTTAAATCAGTACTGATTTCTCAATCTAGAATTATCTTTCTGAATATACTTTCCTCGCCCCATGTTGTGATGGGTTCCCGTTTGTCAGAGAATCACTGTGAAAGACTCAAATAAAACATTTTACATTCAATAAAGTGGCATGGAGATATTTTTCTCCTCCAATGGCAACAAAGGTGTCAGGGTTAAGAAGTTGAGTCTGCTGTCAAGGTTGCCGGAACGTTAGCATCAATGCTAAACCTGTTCAAGCAGGACAAAAACGTACATTTTCTGAACCAACCTGGACCTATATAAAAAGAAAATTGCTTCCTTTTGTTAAATCATAATTTAAATGTGACTAACAACATTTAACTCCTGATTTAGTCTCTTGTCTGGAAAAATCTAAACGTCACCAAATAGACCCTGTCTGACAAGATGAAGTAGACAAAAATATCTCGAAAGCAACACATCCTTCCACAATCTAAAGAAATTTAATAACAGAAGAAAAATAAGTTGTCAGTCTGGAAATGGTTAATAGTTAATCATGAGTCAACAATAAGAAAGAGACTAGCCAAAATCAGAGAGAGATCTAAAGTTTTTATAAAAATGCTTTCTCAAGACAAAACTGTTATTTTTTTTAGGGAGGTGTGCATTCCAGCCTAAAGCAAACAATGCATTTTAGACAAAGAAGACCTCCCTAACAGTCAAACACAGTAGTGGAAGTATTATTATTTGGGGCCACTTTAATTCTTCAGAACCTGGATGACTTGCTGAGGCTGTTGAGTTACGCAGCAGGGCAATGATCCAAAGCAAAGTCCAAAGTCTGGTCATATATTGGATTGAGATGTTGTGACATAAAACCTTTCAATAACTAAATTAAAATAATTCTTCTGCAAAGAAGAAGGCTCTACGGTGATGTTAAACACACATTGTTGTTATCGCAAATGCTTGAAGCTCTTAACCAATGATTCAACTGAAACAACTAGGGCCAGGCTGCTTTGGATAGCTTTTGTTGCTATTAAAATAAATTAGAATTTGTAAACTCCTTTTCTATATTTATACTGGTTATTTTATCTGCTATTATTGTTATTACTCTGGATAATTTGAAACATTTAAGTGTTACCAAAAATGCAAAAACAGAAGAACTCTGTGAGAGGAGGAATACATTTTCAGGTTGTTGTAGGTTTATGAGACACATGATGAATGAAAGCAAATGGAATTTAATTCCATTTAAATTGTTTGTCCACACAAAAATGCTGAAAGTCAAGCATGAAATTTGACTCTAATAACTTTTTAATGACATTTAGAAATCAGAGGTGTTAATATGGAAGTATTTTCCCTTTCGGTTCTCAACCACATTCCCACTCGTCGTTTTTCTTTTTTAAACAAAATGTTTCTTGGAAGATGGGCTCCTCACTTCTTTTCCTCTAAAGAAGTGAGGAGTTCATTAAAACTGATATATCAAGATAAATGAACAGAAACTGAACTGTGACTCTCAAAGCAAGATGTGTGAAAGAATATCAGTGAAGAGGAAAAAAGTTTTAATTACAGAAGGGATTTATTCAGCCTTTCATCATTTCTGCGAATTGGTACATATTTTATTTTTGTCCAGAGTCTTGCCCATTGTATGCCAAATAGAGCAAAAACGTCCAACATTTAATTCCCCCTTGCGTTTGTAAAGCAGCAAATGCAAAACCTTTGCGTCAGACTGATGTTTTACAACTATTAAATGAGATCAGTGCGTGGTTGGACACTTAAAGAGGATCTCAGCGCACTTTACCTCTCTGAGACTGTTGGCATTAAAAAGGCCACATGAATAAAGGTGAGCAGCTGTGTGCCTCGGTCCCCATCAGTGTGCCCTTACAGAGAGCACTCCTTTCAGGTTTATATAAACTGTACAAAACATAAAAACAGGGCCTTGTTTTCGGGGCTGTTGATCGTCGCACCCTCTCCATCTGATTCCAGCACCAAGACTGTCAACGTCCTCGTCCATCAGTAGGCTCCAACAACCACCGCCTCCGCTTCTTTGGAGGGTCTTCTGTCCGTCACCAGAAAGTTTATCATCCCCTCGGACTTTATGAGGAGGTTGCAGCCCAGGAAGAATATGCCAAACACCACGGTGAGGGAGAGGACGCACATGACGGCTATCTGGACCACCCTCATGATGAAGAGGCTCCTCTCGTCCGGAGCCGCGGCCACAAAGCCGTTGTCAGTCACCACGGAGGAGAAGTTGCAGCAGAAAAACTCCTCTGTCTTGTTGAACAGCCCACCCTCAGTCTGGTTGAACCCGGTGTTATTCATCTCTACTTTGGCATAAAAAAATAAACAAATAAATAAATAAAACTTTCCAAAAAATAAAGACAAAATCAAACAGGGGAGAGATGATATCCCGCAGCAATTGTCATCAAGTGAGGAGTGAAGATGAGGAGCGAAGTTGGAGAAGTTCCTCCGGATCAAGCAGCGCTCTTCTGGAGTTTAGAAAGCTGATTTGGAATCGCATTACTGGAGATCCGGTGCGCTGCGTTGCCAGTTTCAAAGCGGAATGAATCCACACACCCCGCGGTTAAATAGCCAGACTGCTGCTACTTGGGCTGGAGGAAACAGCCCGAGCGCCACCATGCGGACAGACTGTAAGTCGGCTGTGCCTTCAGTCAGGATGATGTGAGTGATATGATGATACTGGGACTTTTTTTTTGCACAGGGGCCTGGATGTGTGTGTGATTTTGATAAATGTTTCAGCTTGCTGTGTGTTGGGGTGTGCATCTGTCTCATCTTGAAGCTGAACTTCAACAGATTCCCTGCTGACCTTGTGTTAAATAATGTAACAATCAGCTATCATGTCCATATTTTCATATTTACAGCTCAGTGAAAAAATATTTGATCAATCATATTTGATCAAATACTCCTGTTTGATTACATCAAATTGTCTTTATACTGCAAGTCAGATAGGCTTTAAAATAGATTTCTTAGTTTCTAAATCACCGAATGTTCTACATTAAGAACCTAATGTTGTTGCATCAACCTCCCAGACCACTTGGGTCTTCTGGTTCAAGTCTACTCTCCATCTCCAGAATCCAAATCAAACACAAAGAAGCAGCATTCAATTTTTGCACTATACTAATCTGCAACAAACTTCCAGAAACTGTAAAAAAAAAATAAAAAAAAATGCTGAAACACTGAATTCCTCTACATCAAGGTTAAAAAGATACTCAAGTTTATTTTTGCTTGTTTGTTGTTTTATTTTTCTTCAAATCATGTAAAACAATGAATTTCCTTGTGTAATGCAATCTTTAGTTGTTGTTATTGAAACTTTCCGTCCGCTTTAAAATAAACATGATTTATCTAAGCAGAACACATCAACTACTGTGGGTTTATGACAATTAAACTAATTGTCATAAAACTAAAGATATCATGAATTATGAATATTCCAGTCCGCCTCTGCTCAGTCAAATCCATGTAATGTCAAACATTTTGTTTCAGATGCACAGAATACAAAAATTTGCTTAAAAACAGGTTCAAAAAAAGATTAATAAAAAGCATTTAAAGTACAATGAACAAACTCAAAAGAACTCAGATCAGTTGTCTTCAGCCTCTCGTGATGCTACACTGTAAAAAAGGAACTTAGGGGGTTATTACATTAACAAAAGAATATCATGTACTTTTAACTAAATAATTTTGTGTTTCAGACAAAATGTGATACAATCATGTTGGATAAACAAGACATTCAACAACTTCACGTTTATGAAATTGAATCATGTTGAGCTAACATTATTCATTATAGTCAGACTGAACATGTGTTGAAGACCACGAGTGAGATCACGGGATATCACGCGAGTTCACGCGAGATCATGTGAAATCACGGGATATTTGATTTCACATGATGACCACGCGTGACACGCGAGACAATCGTTTTTTTCTCTCAACTTGAATAAAATGTATTCAATTTGAGATAACGTGATTCAATTACGTCAGATTGATCTTCCGCCGAAAAAAATGAACTTCAGGGCTTATTACATTAACAAAAGAATATCATGTACCTTTAACAAAATAATTTTGGGTTTGAAACGAAAACGTGATAAAATCATGTTGGATAAACAAGATATTCAACAACTTAACGTTTATGAAATTAAATCATGTTGAGATAACGTGATTCATTATAGTCAGACTGATATTGTGCTGCATTGAAAAAAATGAACTTTGGGGGTTGTTACATTGACAAAAGAATATCATGTACTTTTAACACAATAATTTCATGTTTCCAATGAAAACGTGATAAAATCATGTTGGATAAACACAAAATTCAACAACGTAACGTTTATGAAATGTAATCATGTTGAGATAACATGATTCATTAGA
>CAEFZY010063374.1:0-24394 GCA_903066815.1 Brachyrhaphis roseni | reverse complement strand
GTAAAAAACATTTTGCTAGACAATGCCAAACATTGAGAAGTTTTAATTTTTGTTATCAAACATTATGAAGCCAAAAGAAAGAAACCTTAGAAATGTACAGGGCCAAACTCAAGAATCAACTCAAACCCAGTTTCACACAAATTCAAGGAAGCTAGCATAAATGTTTGGCTGTTGAACGGGACAGTTCAAAATCGTGATCAAGCTAATTTTCTTGTCTCTTCTACCAAGAGACATGCAAATGTAGCAGTGTGATGTTGTTACACTAGATTGTCAAGTCAGAAGTTATTCCGGTAGGAAATTATATGAGCACCGGCAGCTTTTATTTTGAAAATCAACAGAACCACTCCAAAACAGCGGGTAACTGTTACACCCAGTCATCCTTGTACACCCAGTCATCCTTGCTCCCGCACCACAGAAAAGCACTGCCTCCACTGCTTTTCT
This sequence comes from Brachyrhaphis roseni, assembly GCA_903066815.1. Lineage (NCBI taxonomy): Eukaryota > Metazoa > Chordata > Actinopteri > Cyprinodontiformes > Poeciliidae > Brachyrhaphis > Brachyrhaphis roseni. Next base: position 23,953 of record CAEFZY010063374.1, on the reverse strand, counting down.
GCTTCAGTTAAACACAATCCTGCATCAGCATTACTGTCATGCGACTAACCTCCTCACCCTCCTGAAATACAAAAGTAATAAACGCAGTTTATTCATATCAGCAAAGTTTTGCTTAGTTTTGACCGATACTGATATATTAAAAGGTCGCTAACATCACAACAATTCTGTTGATATTGATAAATCGGGCATCCCTGATGATGATGTTTGTCAGTCCGTTGCAGGATTGGGCCAATGTGGTCTGTCACCTTACTTTAACCCCTGTCCCTGTGAAAAAGGTGAGCAACACTGTGTTCAATGACAAGCTAGTTAGCATCATTCCAGGGAGTCTATGTGGATTTTTCCTGTCTCTACTTTTTTTTTTTATTCAATTACACAACAAAAATTATTTATTTATTACTCACAGAAATTCAAAAAAAATTTTATAAAATCTTCCATTAGCACACTTAGCAGTGAGTGAATGCAGACAGCACTAAGACTGTCCTCCTGGTTCTTATTGGTTGTTTTTGGTCAGAATGGTGCATTACTCTAGACAGCTGTAGCTACTCAGGGAGGAGGTGGAGGAGATAGATTCTTTCACAGATTATCTATTTCATAGCAAATTGCCACAACATGGTGAGAGCTTTAACAAATATGGAGAAAACATATTTTTTTATTAAAGTTATATACTGCAGCTTGAACAAAATGCAACAACATAGCATTTTTTGGGAAGTCTGGATTATTTTATGTATATTTTGCATGTTTCCTGTTACTGTTGCTGGAGGGGAGAGACATTTCAATAAGCTAAAACTAATAATAAAAAAAGGTTTAAGCTACCTATTTACAAGCAGTAAGTGGACTGTAATTCGCTAGTGAATATTGTGCTAGTATCAGTATTGGACCAAAGAAAGCAACATAGTTGCAAGCCTTTAAAATTGTGAGGCTTTTGATGGGTGAGATGGAGTCAAAAAATTGTAATAGCAGCTGCAAAGAGGGGGCCCAATTTAACTTTTTGTCATGGGGCCCAAGATTTCTGGCAGCGCCCCTGAGCATGACATGCAAAACCTGCTGATGGACCATCTTTTCAAATATCCTTATTTAAGTTACAATTAACTCTTAGCGAGGAACCCAAACCAAAGTCTTATTACAAAGTTAAGGTTAACAGGTGCATGCACTTCTGGTGCAGAAGCAGCATTCAGCTTCTATGCACCACAAATTTGGAGCAACTTCCAGAAAACTGCAAAACAGCTGAAACACTGAGCTCCTTTAAAAATGTAGACTAAAAACCCATCTGCTTAGAGTTGCTTTTGAAACATAATCAATAAAACATTAATCAACAATTTGACGTGTAATGATGGCTCTTGACAAAATGTAATGTTTCCATTGCTGACTGTGTGTTCTATGATTTTGTATTTTTGTGTTTTTGTGATTTAAAGCACTTTGAAATGCCTTGTTGCTGAAAGCTGCTATACAAATATAATTTGGTTGATTGATTACTCACATTACTAGATTCCTTAAATAGCCAGCTTTAGTTTAGATTTACCTCATTACTTATCAAAAAAATGTTATCTCTTTAATTTTAAAAATGTGTGTTTTATACATAACAAAATAAATGAGCATGTTTAATTGAAACTTTGCTTCTCATTAAGGTCAGTCAAAAAAATCACTAAAATACATAAATATGAATAATGTAACATTATAAATATTTCGTAACCCCCTTATTTTCTTTATTTATTTTGCAAGACATTAAAAATAGGAAAGTAAATGTGCTGGCAAAATAGTTTCTTTTTAAAATATTTGCAGGCAAAGCCAAGTTGTTTTGTAGAGAAACAGTACCCCACAGTGGTTAGTTTTTCTCAGTGCTCCAAAGTATTTTCCAGTTGTAAATATCACCAAACACCCCAGCACCACCACCCAGTAACCCAGCCAACCCTAGGAGTGTTTTATGGTGGGATTAAAAACATTGTACTGTAATAGAATACATTTCAGATTACATATATATTGAGAACATTTTGAGAAATGTCCACTTATATAAAAAAGTTCTTCTGTCTTTATTAAGAGAGAAAGTAAGAGAACCTTATTTAAACAATATTCACCAAAAATACACCAAACATAGTGCTAATATTATAGTCATGAATTAATTATATTTTTAAACATTTCCATAATTGTATGTGAGCCTAACAAAGAATTTTAGTTAAAAGGTGAAAACATTCAAGGCCGTCTGAATCTCCACTCCAAAAGAAAACCTGTGGACTGAGCTGAAAAGGAGACATTATTAAAAGACCCGGGACTCTGAATGATCCAGAGAGATTTTGAACAGAATAGTCAAAGATCCAATATGCTTCAGCCTGGCAATAAAGAGCACTCCTACAATGGCGAAAAGCTTTTTTTCAGGGAATTTAATTATTGTGCTTTTATTCAAACAATCATATCTCAACTTGGGAATGAGTAATTGTACTCTAATGCAAGTATTGATTTTTCAAAATTTCTATTACTACATTAAGCTGTCGCAATAAAAGATTAATGCTTTACTGTACTTTACTAAGGCTGCACACAAATGTTGCCAGTGCTGTACAGAGCTCTAGAACCAAACAATTTATAAAAAAAATTGTCTATTTCTCTTCACTGCATGAAGTTTTTAATCTGTGCTTACTAATAGTTCAAAGGGTAAAAAAGAGGCAAAATCATTGGAAGAAATTAGAATAAAAGGACAATTAACAGACATGGGTTATTGGCAAACACTTCACCCACCTTTCCTGCTGGTGTTGTTCAGAAGACTGATGGCACGATGCGGCAGCTTCAGTTGTGCCAGACTGCCTCAGGGCAACTGTGGCTTGCCATCATCAGGATGTGAATGGGTGCATGAATGGGAATGACTGACTTCATTGTAAAGCATCTTTGAGGGTCATAGAAAGCGCTGTAGAAGTCTGATGGCATTTGATTATTCATTTGATTCCCTCTGGCTGCTTTCATTTTACCTAAATTCCAACATAATCTACAGTACTGTTATTTTCTTTAACTTGTTTTTTTTTTTTTTTTCCTTAGATTGAGTTACTCATCATTCACATACTTAATAGCGACATGTCCTGTGATGTACACTATCAGAGAGGAGAAAATCTTTTTGTCTTGGTGGCTGTAAGGCTGCTCTTTATGGCTCCGGTGCTCAATGACGAAGACAACCCATTAGGGACAAATTTATGCTGGGGCTTGAACAGTTCTCAGGATGTAAGTGACAGTGTGGCCACAACGCCAGGGGACGCTGTCTGTCCTCAGAGTACTTTGACTTGCCAGAATGATAGCCTTCTAAAATGGCCTTGGATGTCCGATGGTCCTCGTTTTCAGACTATAATAAAGCATCTTTTGTTTGATAAGCATAGCTGAGACAAATCCAGAGCATCTCAGGCAAAGGATCATAGACCAGTAGCTGGATGTGATGTGAAATAATAAAAGTAAAGACTGGTGTTTCAAGTAATAAAACACTCATCTCTTTTCAAAAAATATTGTATAGATAAGATAGGGTGAAACTAGAAATTTTCCCCCATTCCTTGAGGATGTATTCAAGGACAAATACACACAAAAAATAAAAAAGATTTTCAACTTGCCAGTGTTTCTCTTTAGTGTAATTTACAACAATTTTCATCATTTCCAGTGAAGAGTTTCAATTAAACTGTTGTTGGCTGTAAATAGAAACAAAATTGGGGTTGTACTGACTTAGACAGATGAGGCTTGCAGTTGTGGTGACCTAGAAATGTTAACTATTACGGCCTACAGCTAACACACTCATATTAAAGGTTACTCATGGATATAATTCCTCAGCAGCAATGGAGGACAGATTGCTCTAAAGAAGCATCTAAGTGTGAGCCTAAAGCCACCACTCTCATTAAAAGTTACTCATGGGTATAATGGCTTACCGGCAAACGAGGACAAATTGTTCCAGATTTTTAATCAGAGAATGGTTTGCATCAGTTAACTAAGACACACTCATTCTGTGTGCGTACTTATATTTAATTTGACTATTTGCTGAAAGGCTCTTAGTGTAAGAACTATGTGACACAAAATGTCTGAAAGTTAAAATGTTACATCCGGAAAAGACCCTTAAAATCTTCCTGAGATCATGCCCAGTAATTGCATTCATGCATGATCCCCCTATGAGGTCGTTTGACTCATCCATTTCATCTGTATAAATGCTCATTGTGGTGCTGTCCCCTCCAGCTATAGTCAAGCATCATCAGGACAGTGGTGACTGTTGTTTCTCATCAGTTGGTGACATACGTTTGATGTAAACTGAACAAGATGGCCCTTCATTAGACTAATGACTGTACAATTCACAGTGAAGTTTACCAGCGCTGTGGTAAGCATAAATATATTCCGGTGTAAGTTATATGAGAGGGGAGATGGAATGTTTCATGTCCTAGTAAACTTTGATTCACACAATTTAAAGAATGCCGGATGAAAGCCTTTACTCCCAAAGGCATAAACATGGTGAATCCCATTTTCATCTTTCTAACATTAGGGTTTCATCTCTAGAATGTGATATTTCATTTTATTTATTTTTTTCAAGAAGCACATATCAAATTAGTGCTACGATTATTATCCACTGTCACAGTTCTTTTCAAATACAATATGAAAAAAAAAATCCTACTTCTCCTAGACACTGTTCAAAATATGACAGGCAAAAGAGCATGTCATTCCTGTACTGTAAGGCTAATGTATGTTGATATTCATAAGACAGGAAATATTCTGAAAAGGAAGTTACAAACGTGCTGTTATTGCAATAATGCAGTATGCATATCATAGAACCGCTTGATCTGCAATAAATGTTTGCTAATATTTAGGCAAAATGTATTCAGGATCCCTTTACCAGCAGGATATTTGATGATACTGGATATTGGATAATGTGCCACAAAAAATGTTAAGTGGTGGGAGAGATTATGAAGAAGCTACAAATAAAATGTTTAATTGCCAAAACAGAAATCACTTTTTTCAATAAAACATTTTTCTTGCAATTAAAATAATGAATTTTGGTTCTGTTCCAGCAACTGAATAGTCAAATCAGTATCTGGGGTCTATATTTGCAGTGAGCCCAAAGGAAAAAGACACTAACACATTTTAAATATTTGTTTTTTCATCACAATTCATAACATTTCAAAATTAATCAGCATCATTACATATCGAATGCTTTCAAATATTGTAAGGCATTGCCAACAACTGGCTGCAGGAAAATAGCTGCTTTCCTAATTTTCTTCATTATCTACAGTCAGAGCAATAACTACAGAAACATTAAAACAGCAGAAACTGTAACACACAAAAACTTGCAGTCACATCCAGTCCCCAATTTAGAGACATGTCAGATGATGCTTGCTGTTTGATGTCTGTTTAGGTTGCATGCCACTGAGAAGTCTTTTCTGCTTTCAAAAATTGTAATGAAACACTAGGACATTTTTAATAAAAATCATCATCATTAGGTTTTTCATTAGGTTTAGTACCCAAAACATACGGTAAGGCAAACAGAATTGATTCATCAGACGTAAAATTAAAAATGTTTTCATGATCGTCTCTCTAAATCCTATAGAATATTTTTTAGAGATTGTGTAAGGGGGATGGTTATAAAGCTTTTTCTTGTGTGTGATTCAGCCTGTTAGCACAAGGGAGTTGTATAAAATATTACCTGTAATGATTCAAGTAAGTGTGGCACAAGTGATTTTGTCAAAAACTTATGTTGTAATTATGTATATTTAGAAGTTCCTCCAACGAATATCTAGTTTCAAACTGAAGGCAAATTTTTTGGCAAAGTTTCCGAATTGAAGGCCTTGTAAATCTTATAATCAAAGCTACCAAATAAGTATGGCTGCCAGTAATGATATTAAATGTATGATCAATAAGGTAAATCAACTTTGAAAAATTTACTGGCAACAGGATAGAAAACAAGCTGCTGTGAGAGGGGGAAAAAAATCACCAAATGGAACAATAAAAGAGACCCAGCTGACAACAAAATCTGGACCCTTTTAGCCAGAAAAACCAACCCAGTGTGAAACTTTGGCCAAACAGTCCCAAAACATAATAACCAAAATTCACAGAGGCAGGAGAAGTGTGGAAACTCACATTAACCCTACAGCATGTGTGTCCTGTAGCTCCAGGCCGTCTTTTGAAAGCATGCTGTCAGATTAATTTTCAACCTCTGAATCTAAAAGTCCTGCTGATGGTGAGGTTCAGCTTATCCTGCCTGTTCATTGTTGGAATACATTGCAGTTCATAGAGCATCAGAAAACCATGCTGATTCCTTTTTGTATGGCAACAGAGTCCACTGGATGTGTGCAATAAAAAAAAAAATGATGGCGCAATCTGAACAGTGTGGTGTGAGAGGAACAGGGGCTGAAAATAAGTTAAAAGGTTGTTACAAGTATTGACAAACCAAACAGGTATGGCATGATATGTTGCATTTTAGCAGAGAGAAATCTTATGAACATAAGTTAATGCTGCAAAATCATTAAATGTTGATATTTACAAAGATAAATAAGGGGTATGTCAATTTAATTTTTAGAATTCAGCATTTTAGCTAACATTTCATCCACTAAATATTTTGTAATCTTTTCTATTTTCTATACATGTTCAGTTTTTTTAAAACAGAAACAGTAGTTTCTTTTTGTTTGTTCTTTCATTACCTTATTTTCCATTATCTTATTTTCCTCAAGGTTTGTATTAGGATAGGAAATAACATGACCTACCAGAAGATAGCAAATACCTGATCTAGAAAAGATAGGTTAAAAACAAACAAACAAGCAAAAAAGAAACAGTGATTGGCTTCATGCTGGCTGGCAAACTGAAGAAAAGTTGGGTGACTGGTTTAAATAATAAACTATAGAGTCTATAAGGAAACAATCACTAATTGTTGCCATAATTGGCAACAATTGTGAGCATTGCCAATTTGTGATGTTTTGTTGAATAATCTACCACCGTTATGCTGGAAATTAAAACCGAAATACCTTTTGCCACAAACACAGACTGCGTATGAATTAAAAAGGAAGGGACAAAAATACTGGTCATACCGATCGGCAGTTCTTCAAACTGTTTCTGTCTCTGACGCTGAAAACAGGTATGACATGATATGTTGCATTTTAGGTATAAATTGTGCGCTGTGTACTAAATCCTAATGCCTTTGTGGAACGATCCTGACATACATTGCATAAGACAACTCCTCCTTGTTTCTTAAATCACCCGATTTCCTTTTTCGTCCTTGCAGAGTTAACCCACTCCCTGGTGAGAGAAAACAAACGATTTTCTATTAGTTCTCAAGATTCAAACAGTGAGTGTGACTCACCGTTGGCTTATACAACACAAACCTTCATAGTTCTCTAATCTCTCCTCTGCTATCCTCCCTCCTTCTGTCACTCTTCTGATTCTGTCTTTCTTTCTCCATTTTCCTCAGCATCGTGCAAAGTCTCAAGGGTAAACCGAATGTCCTCTTCCATTTGGCTGCTATTTTGGTCTTCATGTCAACAAGATATGAGTCACCACACCCTTCAGAAACATGGCCATAATCACTAAAACATGGTACTATTAATATAAGGATCAACTGGTTCATTTGCTGCTCAACCTTTACTCTCTTTCAGTCATGCACACTTTTAACAGTTGACTCAATAAAATGGGAATAAAAATACCTTTTCAAACTGGTGAGGAAGGCACAGATATTTCAAGAAGATTAGCCTATTTTTACATAGTGCTATTGAACAACTTTTAGCAATCGTAATACAGAATAATAACCAATATGTGTCTCCATGATAACTTTGAGCTGTAGGTGTACACAAATTGAAAGGTGGTAATTGTCTTATGTGAGGCTTTTTTGCTTGAAGGAATCTTGAGAAAACTGAGGGGTAGATTAAGACCGTATTCCTTGTCTTAGTCTTAAATCGATCCCGATCGCTTTGCTGACAAGAGTAGCAATTAAAATATTCTACTGGGTGAGAACACTCTTTAACAAATGTTTTATATCGTTATCTGTTTTTGGTCATTTTTGTCACACTGATGTGACTTGAATATATCCACATGATGTATGTTATCCAAAACAAAAGCAAGCTAGCCTATAACAGACACAAACATGCCATGTAAAATTAGCATGCTTATTTATATGTATTGTTTCAACGTACCTAATTTTCTTTGTCTCCAGAGAGAAAAGGTGTGTAAAAACCATGTAGGAGCTTTTTCTAACAATCCTGTAGGGCTAGTTTCTACTTAAGGCCACTTATAATCCATAATTTAATCCATACAATGCATTTAACGAGACAACATCTTTAATGCAAAAGAAAAAAAAAACAAAGTAACGATAATTTTGTAAATTTTTATTACCATAATCTGCACCTTTTATATGTGATATTTTTTGCCAGTTTAATTTTCTTCAGTAAACAGGAGCGTTTCTCTCCAGTAACTGGGTGAAAGACAGGGTACACTCTGTACAGGTCAGCAGTGCATCTTTTATTCAGGACAATAGTACAGACTTAGAATTGAACAAGAGACATAATATAAAAACAAACATTTAAATTGACCAAATGTTTTAGAGTCCTTACACTGGCGCCATGTTGCTCATGGAATAGATTTTAAAATACTTTTCTTACTTTATAAATCACTGAATGGCTTTGCACCAAAATATATTAAAGACCTGTTGTCATTGTGTGAGCCTTTCAGACCACTCAGGTATTCTGGTTCTGGTCTACTCTACAACCCAGAACCAAACATGGAGAAACAGTATTCGGTTTTCTGTTTTCCTCTAATTGGGAACAAACTTCCAGAAAACTGCAAATGTAGTGAAACACAAAGTTTCTTTCAACTCACCTATTTAGAGTTGCCTTTGATTGATAACTGGAACACTAATCAATATATCTGATGCATTTGCTTGATGATGGTATTGGACAAATGTAATGTTTATTGCTTGTTTCATAATTGGTTCATGCGTTAAGTTGTTATTAAACACTCTGAACTGTCTTGTTTTTAAAATGTGCTATACAAATAAACTTGACTTGACTTTATTCTATAGCCTTCCACATAGAGACTGCAGTTTGTCTTTGGAAAATAGCAAAGACAAACTGCAGCTCGGATAGACGCTATAAGAGCACCAATTTCTATCGCCTTTCCAGGGATTCTCAATTGAATTTAGGTCTAGATTTTGATTGACAATGTGATATTTTGATCTAAAATATTCCATTCTATTTTATTTGTTGTCCTGCTACATAGTGAAATCCAACCCAGTTTCAAGGCTTCTGTAACCTTTAACAGGTTTTATGAGGATTGCTAGATAGTAATTAGCACCGTCCATCTTCTCTTTAGCTCTATCCATTTTCCCTGCCTCTTTTATAGATTGAATTAGGCTGGAGCTTAAGGAGACATTCAAAGAAAGCAGGTCAAGCCAAACCCTCTACATAATTTAAAAAAACAAAACAAAACAAAAGGATTGCTGGAGGAGGATATCAGAATTCCACATGTAGAAATCACATAAATTAGCCCCTTTTTCTACCATTTGCTTCATACAAATGGAGGCATGGACTCTGTTGAACTTTTAAATTTTACCCAATCGCTAATGTTTGGCTGCGATGAATGTAATGCTCACCCTGATGAAGCTTACCAGAAATTGTGTGCACTGTAAACAACCCCATGGGAAGTAGAGCCACAGCATCTTTGCAAACATGGATTAAATGGCTTCATTCACTTCCTCCGCTGCCATTGCCAAACTACAACCATAGGGCAACTAAATTTCTAAAACACACAGGAATGGACATCATCATTCACCACTCCACCTTCTGTTTGGTGATTGCCCTGGTTGAAATTCAACAGGAGAAATGTAGCTCAATGGGAGGAATATCAGACAGAGCACTGAAGGGAGATGAGAATTGAGCAGAATTGCGGAGGAAGGCAATTTTATGCTAAGGTATAAGATTGAAGTGGGAGTGATTTGGACCTGGTCTTTTACCCAAAATGTCATCGTACCATGTTGGACAAAAGGTTGGAGAAAGTTCCATGAGATGACCAAAACTTAAGATACTGTATGTTTGTTTATTTATCTAACTCTGCTATAATATTACACTCAACCTGGCGTCATAGTGATCTTTGATCACTAGAATGCTGTTTATTCACTAATATTCTTTAGAAATAAAACCTTACATTGTGTGACAATGTGTCTTTTTTCTTTCAATTTCACAATTATGTGTTACTTTCTTTTGCTCTCTAACACAAACAAGAAAATGCAATGAATTTTGAGGTTGCAATGTGAGCACATGTGTAAAAGTTAAAGTTGTATTACCTCTTTTTCAACACACTGAACGTTGTCAACTGCATTTGATAAAATCGTGAAATTAAAACACTGAAGGAAGCTGAAGAGTTCAAATATAGATGATGTAAGCAAGCCTCTGTCTAAGAGAAAATATACCACACTATGAAAGCCAAGTATAGCAGAAACTATCTCCAGCCTACCACTCATGTGCAAAGCTAATTAATAATTTCTTAGCTGATGTCCTCTGTGAAAGACATCAGAGGGTTGAAACACGTCACTGGGTCTCTGTTGCGTACACATTTCTGCAAGCAGAGTTCGGCAAGGCTTTTCTAGGCGTTTCTACTTTGATGAGATGCTGGTGAAGGAATTGGGAGGCTATGAAATGCAGAGGGACTAAAGGGATTAACATTGTTTAAGTCTTATACTGTATTTTCACATTCACTTAATCAACTCAGCGTGCACTTCTGAAGAAAGCTTTACACGTTGTGTAATTTTATAATTGCATTAATAGAAAGAACTTCTCTGTTTTTATTCTCTCCAAAAATGCCAGTTTTCCTCCAATAAGTGATAACATGCATCATTCAGAATGAATACACACACCGCCAAAGCACACATAAACTCTGAGTTTATGTGTGCACAAACTCAGAGTTTGTGCACACTTTTTAGAATAAATGTGTAGAAAATGTTGCTGTTAACCTTGCTTGAATTTGCGCTGAAGACCAGAGCAGCTTGACAAAAATACACACCATATTATTAACACAGGGATGATAAAGACTTCAAAGTCTTTAGAAGGACGGGTGATTTACGGCAAGCGAACTAAACACCGGTGTGACTCTCTGGAGACAGGACCGACTTTAATTTTATCCTAATGACACTTAACCTAACCAGGAATAACATGAGCCAACGAGACATGAACTCCTAGACCTTTGAGGGTGTGTTGTGATATTTGGCACCAACATATTAGCAACAGATACAGTGGGTCCGGTATGCTAATAAGAAGTTTAATATGATTTGTCCAAAAAAATTCTTGATTTGACTCAGATTTAAGGACGTTCAAAGTCAAGACTTGTTGAAATGCTCCTAAATCCATTCCTAACAATACCTGCTTTGTGACAGAACGCATTAACCTGCCAAAAGATACCACAGGCATTAAGGAATAGTTTCCAAGAAAGGATATGCATTGTCTTAGGTAGAGAGGACAGGTGCATGTGTAGAAGCTGCACATGTGTAAGGTAAGCCAACAGAAACCTTCTTCCCATAGTGCAACCTGCTTCTATATGCTCTTCTATCATAAAACGGATATCACAATGTTTACATACATTACAATATATGTTAACATTTGTGGGGCATATTACTGAATACATTTTTACAGTGAGAAGGACACAAAGTGCTTTATGTTTTTATTAATAAAAGAGAAAGCTTTCTCTATATTGTATCATCATTATATCAAGAGCTATTTTCTTTGCCCCACCTGTTATAATTATTTCCATCTTCTACGGATCAGGCTGATATGCCGGTCTGCTTTTTGTACCTATCCAGTCACAGAACATAAATGAGAGTTTTATTTTAGATTAAACTAAATGTTTTCATGTGGGAATGACTTTCTGTTCTGTGCTACAGCTGTAATGATGCGCTCACAGGTGTCCATCTGCCAAAATCGGCTGTTTTTCTGCTTCTTAATTCATTCTGGCTTCAAGTCAGACTTGTCACAGTTTATTATTATATTCCTGTAACCCAGGAATCTTTTAAAGGTAAAATAACCAATTTTAATGTTTACAGTAATCATTCCTTGCTTTATGTTGGAGCAGAGAGCAAAGCCTGAATGTAAATTATTGGTTGAGGTGGATGTTTTTGAAGGGTCTTGTTTTTGAACAATAACTAAAATTGAAAAACTTAGGGAACTCTCAGTATCGGTCTATCTTCTAATGCTTTGTAATTTTCCCGCTACCTCTCTTACACACTGTGAGCCTTTTCTCTCGCTCTCATTTCTTGGTACTTCTTTGCACCATTCAACACTTAGACTCATGCGTCATAGTCTTTTTCTTTGAAAGTCAGCTCACAGGCAGTCCATGTCATGATGACATTTCGTACCCAGAGCTTGGATGCACCTTAATTTGAATTCACATATTTTCAAACCATTCTTCCTCCCGAATGTTTCATTGACATTTCATCAATGAAGAATATTCTTTTATAAAATAATTAGCAAGAAGTTTTATACTGGGCAAATTTTATATGATTGATATCAGTTTACACGTGCTACATTCGGGTGTATGTGAATTAAAGCAGCATGAACTGGGGAAAACAATGGAAAAGTCATCTTTTTGTGAAATAAGTGAGGACCACCTTTGAGGTATTGCTCATAGTAAGTGCAAGAAATCTATATGGCTGCACACAGGTGGTGGAAATTTGCCACTGGCGAGGAAAAAGGAAGAATTTGATGACAATGTTGGAGTTTTTACTCTGAATTTATAGATGGAGAAAGATGAAGCTTTTTCCACCATAATGAAACAGTTCAAACAGCACTTTATATTTTGATTTTGCTTCAAGGATTATTAGAGAAAGTTGGAGATATTTGCTACCTATCTGATGTTATTTTATGAAATATAATTCCCTCTTTAATGTTTTAATTTGGCTATACAAAAATATAGAAAAAGACATGAGATACATGAAGGAAAATTGTGAGAAACTAGTTTTTGAAAGTCCAGGTTGTTAGTACATAAGTGTCACACCTCAGCTTGTTTCAGTGGATAGAGTAGTTCTCAAGAAGCTTATTTTTCCAGATAAAAAGTAAATTATATGCAAATCCCAACACTATTTTAAAAGCAGCATAATGGGATAATGAGCTTTGCTTGTTATAAGATCTGACAACAGGGGAGCAGGAGTCTGGCTACTAAATTTCAGCAAAAAGTCTACCATATGGCAATTTACTTGTGTGACAAAAAAATATCTTGTCACTTAAAATGTTTAAAATGCTAACTAATGACACCAGCATTTCACGTAAAACACTGGAGGAAGACCTGTGAGGTCACTCTCCTGCTAAACATTTTATCTTAACATAAAATGTTTTTTAGACCATTATTTGTAACATTTTCTGACAAAATAATTTGCATCTTTCTGCCCCTTCCCACTGCAGCTACAGAGATGCTACGGAGGATGGGAACGTAGTTTCTCTGAATAGGTGAAAGGGAACAAGGACGCAAATTCTGATTCTCGCATGTATCAGCATGGGGAACGAGTGTTACCACAGCTGCAAGGATGGCTACTCTTCTCTTGGTGGACCTTGAATGTTTTTCCTCTGCAACAATTTCTTTTCTGCCTTTTAGAAAGCATTTATTCCAACATAGTTATTTTGCTTCTGTGAGATCTTATTAGTTTTGGGGCTTTTCAAAAATGAGACCCAAAAAAAAATACTACCCATAATAAAATGCACTTATTTTTCCAGCTCAGTGACACAAACGCTATAAAATATCACTATGTGCTTTCTACATCTCTGAGGTGTGTGCCATTAAAAATGTGTAGAAGAATATTTCCTGCTTTAGAGACTACTTGATAAATATGTCAGAGCTGGTAACTGTTCTAGATATAATGTTTGGGAGTGTTCACTTTTTGTGTGAAAGGCTAAAACTGTGTAGATTTTACAGACATGGATTCAACAGCTCTCAGTTAACCAAGTCATGTGTTTTGCCACATGACATACAGTCGAATTAACCAGAAAGCAGGCGTATTGATGAACAAGAAGCTTGTAAATGACCACCAACAGACGCAGTTTCTTACAGTTCGTCATGAAGCTGATCACCTTCAGGTATTTATGATGCACTTTCTGGCTCTCCTAAAAAAAGGACTGTTTTTCTGGTCCTCTCACCACATTCACAGGAGTGCCACCAGACTTCCCCCTTCCTTTAAACCATATTGAAACTTGTTAGTTATATAAAAGTTTATAGTTTGAGATATAACAAGATATGTGGGTCAGGATAAACAGATTAAAGGTTAATCCAAACCCCTTTCTCTCCCTATATATGATCCCTTGGGCACAATGTCCTACAAGTTGTAGATGTCACTGCTTGATTCAAAGGAATGAATTTGGCTCATCTTAAGTTCAGCAGAAGGCTGACTCACCAATTGCACAAAGGTGTGCTGAAACAGGAAAACGTCTAAAACATGCAGGGCGGTGTGACCTGATGAACAGCGCTGGAAAACAAGGAGCCAAATAAGATAAATAAAGAAAAAGCGTTTAGCTCTGGTACACCCTTCACAACAAACATTTTTCCAGCAGCTTTTAACTAAGAGAGCATTTGAAAAAAAAAAAAATTAAAAAAACATTGCTGTTAGTATTGGTGTCCTTCATCTTCCTTCGGTGTTCACAGTGATAGCAACAGCTTATAATGTGTCTATTAAAAAAAACAAGGAAACATTAAAGAAATAATGACAACATCAGGGACTCAAAATAATTTTCATTTGAGATTTTTGTCAATCCTTTAGTTATTCATATGAATTAAGTTACACTACTGGCTAAATCTGATTTTGCAGTAGCTTAATAAATATGCCCATTATTATTATATATTAAATTATACAAAAGGTTAAAACATGCTATTTTTTATTTCCTACAAGAGAAAGCACTTGAGTCCTATTGTCTACTATTCCAGGGGTTCTATTGAAAATATACTTTAAGTGCTTATAATCTTTGACACAACCGTTAGACTAGTAATAAAAAAAATGAACCAGGAAAACTGAAATTAATTTCTGAGATTTAGTTCAGAAGCTAATTTTTTCACTATATATTATGTGTGTTCTTGTGATTGTGTGTTTCTGTATATTACCTTGGTCCAAATCTCTATATAACTATAAAACCCTTGTCAAACACAAAAGTCATTTTAAAGTGTCACAAAGCAAAAGGCTTCAATCTGACATGCAATCCAAGTTTCCAAGATTCCCATTACAGAGCACCCCTTCCTCGTGATTTCCCCACTCAGCTCCTTCAGACTAGCCAGCAGCAATTAGCAAACACCTTTCAGGAACTGCACATCTGCTGAACTCATTGTACGAGCTACTTCTCCATGCAAGGCTGTTAAATATGTTGTTAAAGTGTTATTAGAGAAGCAATGTTTTGATGATTTGCGTTGGATGACATGTATTGGAAAGAGCAGGACTTTCTTAAAGAGACAAAGGCCCAATTTCAAGGTATTAAATTACAAAGTCAAATTTATTTTAATTCATGCTTGACATATGCAACATTTTCATAACAACTAAAGGTAACATAGTTACTCGATTGCGCTGTGAAATTATTCTATGTGGCCATAAAACACACAATGCTGCCCCTGTAGCTGTTTTATAAATTTAGCCACTTTTTAATGAAAGGCAGATTTGAGGAAAATACAGCCAATATTTCCTTCTGTCAACTGATTCTCTCACCTGAACAGTACATTACTGCAGTTCCTCCAGAGTTACCATGGGCATCTTGCCTGCTTCTTTGAATAATGCTCTGTTTTAAATCCTAATCCTTCTCTAAACTTCTTCACAAATGTGACATGTTTACTGTGTTCCTTTGTCTTCATAGTTCTCCTTGTTCCCCAATTTTCTCTAAAAATATGACACACGTGGGACAGATTTGCAAATTGCTTGTCTTTTGAAGGTAATTGATCCAAGTGTATTCTATTTTCAGGGTAAAAGAGTTAAAGGGGCTTCATACAAACATTCATATGTACAGACTGTACACACATGACTGTATAAGAGTTTACATTACTAATATTACAATGTTTCAAACCCTTTGTTCTCTTTTCACTTTACAATTATGCGCTATGTTTTGTTGTTCATTTACAAAATATATAAAATTTCAAACATTTTAAGTTGTATTATGAATTTTTCAAGGAACTGCAACTGAAGTGTAATAAATGGAAAAACCATACGGCCTGAACAGTGGTGCATCACACACAATTTGTCTGCAGGATTCTAGCAGTGAAAAAGCAGTCCCTTTTAAAATGGGTCCACAGTTAACCATTACTTTTTCTGTAATGTTTGGAAATGAGGTCATTTGGGCTGGGAGTAAATACAGGCACAGAAAGCAATCCGGTCCTAGTGGAAATTTGCTGGATATGGAAGGGAATACTCCAGGAGTGACTCATATGTCTGGTTGATACGAAGAATATAAGCGTGTCTAACATGGTTATGAATTCTAACGGAAACATTTTAATGCAACATTTACATTCATGCTGTTACAGCAAAGTGCAGACGACATGAACACTGAACATGGCAGCAGCTCCTAACCCAGACTACTGATTAAGGAAAGGCATCTGCAAACCTGAAAGTGATCTATGTATGGAACACATCTCTTCATTTTATGGTGTTAAACATTTCAAGGGTGACTATTAATGAGGTGCTTTTGGAGTTAGCAGACCTTTTGCATTCCAGTGATTCTTAAGAGAAAGCACTTGTGTCCAAGTTCAGTGTAAGACACAATGGGATCTCTCATAGCTTGTCTTCCAATGTGCTTGTTTTCTTTCTGTCCCTGTCTTCCTCCTCCCCTCAGTGTTATTCTCACCTCCAGCTCCCAAAACTGCAGCCTGGCTGACTCATCACTGGCCTCGCTATTAGGCTCTTGCCAACAAGCACTGATTAAATCATAAAGGAAAAGAAAAAGAAATATTATTGGACACACTGGGTCCTATGCATGTGCCAGTAATTGAATGCCATAAACAAAGTGATAAAACCTGTGCAGGCAGCTGTTGGAGCTTTCTTCCAAGCCCTTTTTGAATAGTCATTTCTTTCCAGTGTATAACATCAATTATAGATGTATACAGAGTGGACAAGAGACAGCAGATGTGCTTTATAGCCTAAATTCAACAATGACCACAAAGAAGATATCTGCTCACGAAGTTGTAGTTATTAATTTCCTACCACTAGAGGGCAGAATAACTTTAAAACAAACTGATATTTATAGCCCTAAATTATCCTTAACTAATTTTTTTCCTCAAACATAGATGATTTTCTACATGCAAAAAATGCAAAGCAACATTTCCATGTTTTGCCAGAAGTATTTCTGCTATTTTCTGTAAAGTAAAAAAGCATTTGAATTGATATTCTTGTCGCCAACCCATCAGCATTTTCTGTGCATAAAAATAAGAAGTTTACTTTTTCTCACTTGACAATTGTTTTGTGGTGATGCAGTGAAACTAAGTAAATGAAAAGAAGTGAATTCAACACATGATCTAATTTTTATCCTGAAATCCTAAAACATTAGAAAACAAAGTCCACCTTTGATGCTTAGAGACACTGCTATGAGCACAGCATTTTTGTTGGAGCCAGGTCTGAGCTGAAGCTGAGTGCAGTAACACTGTGATATTTCCTTTTTTAGTCACTTTCTTGTAGATTTACTGCTGCAACTGAGATCATTGTTGTGTCTCATAAACCAGTGTGGGTAAAGCTACAGCTGTTATACTGGTGGACTTGCAATTGACCATAAAATGCTTTTTTTATTTAGAGGACTTCGTATTGAATTCAGTGACCGCGGCAGATTCAGTACCAGCAGTAGAAGCGCACAATCAGCCCTCCACCACCATGCTTAACAATTGGTCTAAGGGTATTTTACGACACACAAAGTTTTTTGGAATATTTCACAAAATCTTGGTTCACTCGGCACATCCAAACAACATCTTATTTTTTTGTTTTTTGGCTAAAAGACATTGATTTTGCAGCCCTGTTGATATGTATCTTCACAAACCCAACTGTGCTGCCATGTTCTGTTAAGAAAGTCCAGGCTTTCCCCTTGCAGCCCCTCAAATTAGATGCAGTTGTTCCGTCGTTTGCTAATTGTACTTTCATGAACTTTAACATTTAATATGCTAACTGAGTTCTGACTGAAGCTAAATGAGGTCGGCTGAGCATTACATGATCTGACCTCAGAGTGAACTTGCTGAGACCTCCACTCTTGGGATTTTTTTAAATACCTTACATTTTTTTCAACGTCTGAATATGTTTTGCACTCCTTGTAACCTTTCCTGGATTCATATACAGCAACAGCTGCTCTCTAAGGAATTTCTTGATGTCTTGTATTCCCTGGCTTTGTAATATCGCAAGAAAGGCTGAATGACTTCAGGAAATTGCCAACACCCTCTGATTACACACTCACTGGCCAATTTATTAGGTACACCAAATATATTGGTGTGAATCAACCAATCATATAGTAACACAGGCGACTTGATGAATTACAACATCTAAAAGTGGTTCAAGCTGAGAAAGAGAATTTAATTGACTTTGAACATGGCATTGTTGTTGGTGCCAGATGGAAATTAAATATTAGATGTTTACACAAAAATGAACTCCAAGCAGTTGGAGTACAGCAGGAGATGACCAGACCAAGTACCACAACTAGAACAGAAATCCAGGGCTATTCCCCATAAGTCTCAATTTCAGACATTGTGATGGTGGAACCTAGTTGAACCTCACATCAACATTTCTGGTTGGCGGTCCAAAGTTTTGGTAAATACTTTCTTGGCAAATTTGTTGCTTACCGTTCATGCATTATGACCACATGTACCCATCTCCTGCTGGTCAGCAGTAATGTGAAAATAAAATGCTCAACGTCCTCAAAATTGCTGTGGAAGAAATCAGGGTCCATTTCATTTTTTCATAATTTAAGAAATTTGTGTATATTTAACAACCCTTGATTGTGCCAAGTGTTTTTTTAACAGGTTGGGTATCACAAAGAAAGTTACATTTAGCCCAATATAAATAATATGTAGAATTTGAAGAACTTTTTCTAAAAGTATGATAAAAAGAATGATGAATATATAGGTTATTAACCTGCAATGCAAAGTAATTATCACTGACGAAGTTCAGCAGTCTTAGAAGTGACGTCAGAACAGGGAGATAGGGAGTGGCTGTGTTGTTGTAATGGTAATTGAAAGTGCCTCATTCTTTATGATCAGATAAAGATATTTGTTTCATTAGTCATTATGTATGTATATGATAACTAATCTCTTGTTTTACTGTTGTCTTTAAAAGATGCATAATTTCAACTTCAACGTTTGATCCAGGGTTGTTTTTGCCGCTTCACATTCATAGTCACAAATTAAGCTAAGCATAGCAATTAAAAGTTTAATTCGTCTTTTTTGGAACCACATAATGGACTTTTTTCAGGGGTGTTGTTGGTGTGTAATATGGACTCGGGTGATCTGCTTGGTTAGGTTTAGGCACCAAGACAACTTGTAAAACATTAGTTTGGATTGAAAGTATTACATTTTTCAGCGCTAACTATGAATAAAAATAAAAAAAGAAGACTTTTTTTTTAACTTAATTTGACTTTTGCATGAGTTCTCACGATTTGATTATAAACGATATTTAATCTGACAAATAAAAGAGACGATTGTTTTGTAAATCGTAAAAAGCCAGTATCATACGTCTTGTCGTGACTTAAAATAATTGGGTTTTAAGAAAAGCGCACTTTCTGTTTGACTGAGAGTTGCTGAGATTTTCAAGAGCAGTGCAACATAAATAGATGGTACGTTTCAAGTTGTGTGGGGCACAGACAACAGCAGCTCTTTGATTCAGGGAACACCTCTGGCTTTTCATATCTTTCCCTCCCAGTTTTGATCTAAGTAACATAATCAGCTGTCCCAAAATAGCTCTTCCTATACATTTTCATGTCTGTCTGAAGCAAGTATCAAGCACCTGCCTAAATATTCTTTAGAAACATTGTTATTCATGTCAGATATGTATATGCTCAGCATATTTGTCTTTGTTGCCAAACCGGTTTTCAATTCCTACAAACTTTTCCAATAAATATGCACGTAATCACCATATCAGATCCCCTCTGTGGTTTACACAGACACTCAGGAACATTTGACAACCATTTGTTACAGATCGTACCTTTTGCATTGGCATCTCAATTTCATTATAAGGTGTGTGCACTGAAGTACAATGGAGAATGAGAGCTGCTCCTTGTAATAAGGCAGGAGGGATGAGTCATCAGCGGAAGAGTTGCTTGGAAATAGGGAAAGTGGAGACTGTGGCCTCTGGCTGAGATGAAAATCTCTTGTTCTCAGAAACAAGCACAGTCCTGTGCAACTGAGGTGGCCCACAAGGACTACTAGATCCCTTGCCGTCTCATTTGAGTTGCACTCATTTTAGAGAATTAATTATGGTTATAATACCTATTGGCTACAATTCTGATGGGTGAGTCATTCTACACATTAATGAAGACAATATTCACAAAAATTGTCATTTTCATGAAAATAATACTATTAACATTAAAATGAAACCAGCTGGATACTTAGTGTATGGAAAACTATCTGGAAATACGATGTAACGTGTTCCCTGACTTTTATTGTCGATAACTTTTCTGAGTAGTAGTTTGTGAATGTCATACTTGCAGTAGATGACTGTCTGGATAATCTCAGTTAGAAGAAACCAAGGGACTTTCATACAGTTGTAATGGACTTAAAGCAGCTTTCATTTTGTTATTTCCATTTTATAACTGATTTTAATCTTACAGCCTCATCTCAAATCTCCACATTCCCAGTTTTAATCTCATCTCAATCTTCCTCAGCCAAGACCTGAACTATCACACCAACAACCTGGATGGGACCACAACCACGTCAGTCAATATCCTAAGCACTGCCTCGACTCAAGCTCAAGTAAGATTTTGTTCCTGTCTTCAAAGAGGGGACCAAAGCGGGTCTTTCTGTTCCCTCTGAAGCTCTAGTCCCTGTCTTAAACGAGTGACTCCATGACCACCCGCCTCTCTCTCAAGTTCCAAAGAGGGAGCTAAGAGGGTTTGCTTCCTCTTTTCTGTCTCTGAAAAGAGGGTCCAGGTGTGTCCCGTCTCAGTCTCATGTAGCCCCCATCATCTGGTTTTATGGCTGTTTGTGCTGTAAAATGGTTGCTTTCGGTTGTTGACTTACCATGCTGGAGGCTCCACTTCTGCTTTCGGGTCTGACTCGAGGTCAAAGATGTAACGTTGTACAATTGCCCATCTGTTTGCAGTCGCTTTGACGTGCCTAAAGTATGAGTGTAAACATTGAGTTGTGGGGCGTGTCCAGCAACGTCTTATTTACGTAAAAGTGACAGAGAAATAAAATTGGTTATTTTGAAAGGATCTCAAAATAGGCAGATCTGAGCAGGTAAAATCTCATTATCTAAGAATGATTTTGTGCAAAAAAATGTAATGAACATGTTTTTTGTATCCCATAGACCTGCCCTAATTTGTTTAAAAGGAAGCATAAAAGGTCACCTTTAATCAGTTAGTATATTTCATTGTTGCACTGCTGTTGTCTTCAGTCTGCCTGCATTTGAATCCTAAAGACAAACATACTGTTAGCTCATCTGAATATTCAAATGAAATCTTAAATTGAAGCTCAAGGTGTCTAAACATTAAAATTACTATTAAACTTTTTGTTAACATTAACATTTAACTCATCAAATAGTTCTTGAATGATGAAAAGCTGGTGCCTGTTGTTTAATATATAAATAAGTCATAAAAAATATGTTCATTGTAATATTAGTGTCTCGTATTGTAATATTATCCTTTCTGTTTTCCACCCTTTCTTAGGATTTTTTTTTTTGTATCTTAGAATTGGTTCATGCTGATTTAATTCAAAATGTTCTCTTCATATTGATCTGGGTGTTTGATATTGCTGTGAAGTTGAATTTATCCATTAATGCTTCATTAATGCTTAAAATACTATTTTTATGTTGTAGACTCTGGCTGACAGATTGCTTAAACAGATCATCTAACTGAAAAGCATAATGTTAGAAAGCACTTTTTCTGGGTTAAATGTCGGTGCTGTGTCCAGCATGTTTGTTCAATATGCTTAAAAATAATAATTTTAAAAACTATCAAAGTAACTGTTGAAATTATTAAAATATTTCTATAACAAGATCTGAGCTTCAATAAAATAAAACTGATTCATAAAATATGTTATTGGAATAATGTCACAGTATTTATATTGGCCTTTGGAAAAATGGAGATGTGAAATTCAGGTTTTTATTTATACTTTTTATTTGACCCTTCCTGTAGTTAATAAAACATGCTAAATGGAAGCAAAGCGTCTAGTTGTGGAAAACAAAGAATTTCTGCTTAAATTTGATTATAATTCCTTGGCAGATTTAATTATGACCATATATTCATGTTGCTTTTAATACTGTGATTTTATACTTAAATGTTCCAGACTTTATTCATTTTGTCAACCTTTTCTATTAGGATGCTGCTATACAAGACAGAGTCTATGACAGCAAAAGGAACTTGCGTCAGTTTTTCTTTTCAAATATCCTCAGTTCGCCTCCTAGATGAACTTGAAAACATTTTGTTCATTATAAGCTGTGCAAACTGAATACTCAAGCTTCTTGATTGTTTCTAACTTAATAGAAAAACATTAAAATGAAAGAAAATGCCTCAATATTTTTTTTCGAGTATAATGTTTAGAGGTTTTGGGGGAATTTTTGAGTCCTGTTTGGGCAGAGTAGTTCAATGTTTAGTAGGAACACCACATTATTGTGCAGAGCACACAGCGGTTCTTTTAGAGAAGTCACCCCATTGAGTTCATCAATGAACTGACGCCAGCCTCTGAATACGCCTGTGTTCTGTCATGCAGAGACGTTGGCCGACACCAAGGTCTTGTGAGTCTAAATAAAAGTGATCTGCTTCTTTTCATAAATCAGGCTGGAAGAATGCATGGCATGTGCAGCATTTTACCAAAGAGGTAAGATGTAAGTCGTGCATGCGTCATATATAAAAAGAGAGGAGAAAAATAAATCATGAGAAGCCAATTATTCACCCTCCAACCTTTCGACATGATGCTTCGCGATTAAGGTAATGTAATAAAGGTTTACTATGAGGATAGAGGGGCTGGTGAGTCATAGGTCAGCTGTGGGTGTAAGGTGTGAACATTGGAAAGCCTCAAGCGTTTAGGGAGATAATGAGACCTCGTGTATCTCCCAAGTGTCCCAGCATTAGGAAATATCACTTCCTCTTCCCTCTTGTAGCTACAACCGGCTTGTATCATTCAGTGTCTTGGTACAGCTGCTTTAATCATGTTCACAAAAACTGGCAGCGCTGTCTCCTTATCTGGGGTCTGGGCTTTTTCCACGTGGAAACAAAAAACGAAGAAAAAAAACTGCTCCAAGAGATCAATAAGGAGGTAAGGAGCATCACAAAGGAAGCGCTGGAAATTTCAAAAGGAGAATTCACTCCAATGATGTGCTTGTGAGACAAATTACTGGAATAGGTGGCAGGGCTTTACTAAAAACAGTCTGGCTCATTGTTTTATTGCAGTTATGACGTTTCACTTAGGCATGTCATTTAGAGCCACCAGAAGAGTTTGTATAAAACTCCATGCTTAGTTTTCTCACAGGTAAAATATGTATGCCACTATTGGCAAGCTGCTTTTGGCTTTTCCTCCCACCACACATTGTGATGTGTTTCAATATTTACATTCTTCCGTGGCATCATAACGAAGCACACTTACCAAAAAGAGGTTGTATGTGAAGCAGAGCCCTTGCTTTGTTATTCAAAGGGAAGCAGGTCTTGATTCTTGAAGCATCTCAAGTACTGTCACATGGCCACAGTGGAATCTGAAGCATTTTCAGGCTATTAATTTAGAGAACACAGTGATCTTACTTCTAAGATTACATCATGTTGTGCTTGTGCCTGAGAGGATCCTGCAGAGGAGTGGAACAAGCTTTGAATACACGACAAACCACAAACATATATGTGGTTTGTATATATAT
>CAEFZY010063372.1:0-20322 GCA_903066815.1 Brachyrhaphis roseni | reverse complement strand
AAAATAAGTATTTATTTTAACTTGATATTGTGAGTAAAATAATAGAGAAATGTGGCTCTTTAACTAGGTGAGGGCAGATTTTTTTTTTCTTGCATATTGTGAAATAATTATTTGGTTTAAATTGTAGCATTAAGTTAAAACTCACAATTCAAGATTAATAAAGTTAAAAAAAACAATGTTTAGACAACTTGTCTCTTGTTGTTAAATCAACTTCATGAACTTTAATTTCTGAGTTAAAACCAAAACAATTTTCTTGTTGATTTAAATTACATTTTCAAGGCAGCAGGTGGACTTTCATTTTCAAGTTAAACCACCTGTAAATGTTTTACAGTGCAGTGAAAAAACATTGTTTTACTTTCTGCACCATGTATTTCTGCAGGCAGAAATTTACCCTCCCAAACGTTCGTTTATTACATATTTAAATTTATGCTGGTGCACAGAACCACATGGGCGAGACTCTGGGTGTCACCTCGTTGCTTTTGTTAACCACACAATGTGTTAGCCATCAGTACATGCATATCCTGTGACATCACCTCCACTAGCCTTTTTAAACATGGAGTCTGACTGCTATATTTTGACAAGATTCCTTTCTGAAGCACCGCCAGGGCTTTTCCAAGGTTGTGTTTTGGTTTTCGAATCTTTTACACATCACAGGATGCGCAGGAAACGATGGTTGTGTTTCCTGAATGTAAATTTCAAAAGGACACATTCGAGGATCACGAAGGTGCTAGAATATTCTCCGTAGAGGACAGATTTTTCAAACTCCAGCAATTATTGGCAGCCGGAGCTTAAAAGCAAAACCCAAGATTCAGCAGTGAGTTCACTTGCATGTAAACAGTCTCTGAAGCACAAAGTGAGGCTTTCCCAGAAACACTCTCATTTCTCCAGAGCCTCTCAAATCATTACCCAATCTCCGTGTCCGTTTCTGACTCTCTGCTTATTTGTACAAAGTATTGTTGAGACAAGGTTATGTAAACCAGTCCCACTTTGTCATCTCGGGGACTCTGTAGCTTTGGAGATCTGATGTTTTGGGGGAGTATGAATAATAACCGTAAGGAGTCAGTAATGCACATCTGCCTCACATTAATCCAGACCTCTCCTGCGGAGCTGACCTGCATTCCTGAGCTCTCCATCAGCTCCAGGGGCATTTATTTCATTCAGCCCTCCGCCGGCAGGTAAAGCGGCCCCGTCTCCGTCCACACATGGTTGGACGGATTAACGTCCTTTTAAAGGAACTCCCCCCACCGACCTGGTCGTCCAGAAACGGCTTGCAAAACTATTCATACACCGTTTCCTTACTCCGTCACATTACATCCACAAAAGTGCATGTTATGTGATAGATTAGAAAAGTTGCACATGAATAGGAAGATTTTTTTTGTAAGAAATTAATCTGCAACAAGTAGTCAGCACATCCACAGCATGATGCTGCCACCACCATGTTTCACAGTGGACATAAGGAAGTAGGTAGTGGCAGCCAAAAAGGTCAAATTGATCTTATTTAGTGTGTTTACTGAGCTTTCTGCTAGGGATGCAATAAAAAGATGTTTTTATATCACAATGAGGCCTGCAGCTCAACGTCATGACAGCGGGAGAGCAGGACCAAGTGAAAATGTCAATGATGTGGAAGTTTTTTAAAGTGTCGGAAACTGATAGCAGAGCTGCTGTTTGCAATGACTGCTCAGCATCAGGGATGCGAGGAGGAGCGACAACAAAGTCCTCCAACATGTCGAACCTGATTAACCATCTCAGGAACCGCCATTACGATGAGTTCATGAAAGAGAGCAGCTAACCTCGGAGAAAACTCCCCACCAGCAGTCCATCCTACAAGCTTTGGGTAAACATCGGTATTTGTATCGGTTATCGGACAATTTTAGTACATCGGCATATCGGATATCGACCAAAAATCCAATATTGTGAATCCC
Organism: Brachyrhaphis roseni; assembly: GCA_903066815.1. NCBI lineage: Eukaryota > Metazoa > Chordata > Actinopteri > Cyprinodontiformes > Poeciliidae > Brachyrhaphis > Brachyrhaphis roseni. The sequence continues at coordinate 18,400 of CAEFZY010063372.1, read as the reverse complement.
GGCTCTCTACGTAACACGTGAACAACAAATTAAGCTTTTAGTTTTCCTGACAAGATGATTGACATTTGCGCTGTTAAACACCTGAGCTGAGGATCTCTGCAGCTCCTCCAGAGTTACCATGCCCACCTCTCTAAATAACACTCTCCTAGCAAGACCACTCTTAAAACTAAGTCTGCGATTTCTGAATGACATTTGTTTCAAAGGATTTCATTTTAGGGTATCTGAGTAAAGGGGGGCTGAATACATTATTGACATTTCGCACTTTCCAGATTTTTGTTTGCAAAAAAGTTAGAGAAACATTCATCCTTTTTTGTCTATTTCCACAAAACTTTTATATTATAGCCTTTATGCCCAATTAAAATCTTAATAGATTCTGTAGCTGTTTGTGTTCAGTTTTCTCTCATGGACTTATTTTATGCGTTTTTAGCGCTTTTTAATGTGAAGTCGCAGACACAGCCCGTCTGCATCACCAGGCCAGCAGCAGTAAACTGCCCTCAGCGCATCGTGAGGTGACTTTTGTCACCACGTCGCAGACAAAGCACCAACCAGCGTTGAGTAATGCATCTCCCGTCGAGGACCACACATAACAGCACAACCCTGTTGACGCCTGAGGCTTTGGCAGGCGCCCCGGAGCATCCTCCCCAGAGCCACGACGCCTTCATCTGGCTGCAACATTTTCAATAATAACATTGCGCAGCTCGTCCTCGAGGGACGCGTGTTGGGTTTTAATGGCGGCGTTTAAACGAGCCTGTCAATGCACTTGCCAAATCCACTCGCTTTCAGCTCTCAGGCTGGAGAGGAGACGGGTCAGGCCGAGACCGAGCCGGGATCTGGTTGTTTCTTATGGGGAAGGAGAGAGGAGTAGATTAGACTTCATTCTGGCAAACTATGTTAAAAAAGAGAGAGAGAGAGAAAGAAAAAGCACGGCTGGCTGAGAGCGGCTGCAGGCTACAGGAGCCACCAGGTTTCTAAAAGAAAAGTAGCAACACACAACAAAAATTTAAAAAATCAAGCTTAGGTGTTTATTTATTTCCCATGTTTTTTATTTTTTTTAAAGCTTTGATAACTGTAATTTAATAATGTCCTGCTGCAGCATCACGATGAACATCTGGAGTTTAATTAAGATCTAAAGGCGCCAACCAGTCTGGATGAATGACGAACTGTAAATACGAGCAGATCTCCTCTCATAATGTGGTTTTTAAAAATGTTTCTGCAAATAACGACACAGATCGATTTAAATGTGAAATGACGCACAAAGGGGCTGTTGGTTTTGCTCGGCTTTTGGAAGGAGAATCAGTGGTTTAAAGATTTAGTTTTAAACGTAACTTTCTTAGAACAAAACAGTCAGAAACTAATATTTTATATTTGGTAGGAAGCCTGTTTGACTGATCATCTGGGACTTTTACGGCCCATAAATCGACCTCTCTGTTTGCGAAGCTCCTTGTAATAAATCCCCCCCATATTATTTTAATTTAATCTCAATTTCTAATTATAAAGGCTCTTCCTATTTAATATTTATATTATCTAACCAAGTTAATTCCATTTGGGGATTTTTTTAATATAATTTTAAAAAAATGCTGGGGTAGTATCTGAATTAGTCCGTATGTCTTATTTATCCATTTCTTTATTAATTTTATTGGTTGGTTAACAATAATCCACAAAATCTGTCAGTAAAATTTAAAGGCAGTAAAACCAATCTTTAGTTCAGTTTCTTTATCTGCTGTGGCGAAGCTGTTATTATGATAATTATTACAAACTTTGTATTCCATTTTATTTAATGAACTGCTGCTGTTGCAAAATGCTGCGGCTCCATAAAACAGAAAAAAGAACCAAAAACCGCTAAATTAATAATAATAAAAAAGAAATCAGTCAGTGAACGCAACACGCATAGAAATAATAGACATGGCCTGGAATAAAACAAAACAAATGTCCTTAAACTTTTAAGTTTCATTTGATATCCTATGTGCATTTGCGCAAATCTTTGATGTAACAGCGCAATCAAATCAGAGAGCAGCGCAATGTTTGAAATGATTTCCCTCCATAACCTAATTAGGAGTTTCCGACCCAAACAGACCAACTCAAGCTTGGAAGAGGCCCCGGTGAGTTTCTGTTCACCTGCCGGCAGAGCTGGTGTGTTTTGTGCAAATCTGAAGCGAACCCACCGTAGCAGGGGATGAGCGTCCCGTTGTGTCCGCTGTCCGGGTGCAGCTTGCCGCCTTCGGGTGGAGTCTTGCAGGTCGGCCGCTGCATGAAGAGCTGGTATTTGTTAAAGTTGCTCTCCTCGGCTTCCTCCAGTGACTGGCACTCTGTCTGGAAAGGACTCCGGGAGCCTTTACCCGGAATGAACGTGGGGCTGTATTTGGTTTCGGTGGTCTGGAAAGTCCTGAAAGGATTCGCCTGGTGGTCTCTGCTCTGCGCAGTAGACGCGCTGTAATAAGAGTCCATGGATGTCATGTCGCAGTATGAGACGCACGTATCTGCGTTCATACCGAAAAGGTTACAGTCAGGGGGAAGAAACAAGTCCAGACGCTTCTTCTTCTCTTCTTCTCTTGCCCTCCCCTGCAGATCTTCTCCTCTAATTCTCATGCGCTGACAAAACTCACACTGACGCGCTCAGACGCGCTCACTCTCACGCTGCATGGCGCATCTGGGACTGGTTAGAAAAAAAGCGAATCAGATGTTTTCCAGAGACCTCAGACCGAACAAATGCTAAAAGCTCCCTGAAGGTTTGTCGGCTGGATGATGGGGCGGTGGTGGGAGGGTGAGAGAGAGAGAAACGCTGAAGCTGAAGCGGATTCCGCCGCATGCGGTAGCCCGGACACAGCGCAGCGCTCCGACCTGCAGGCGGGTCTGAATGAGGCCCGAACCGACCCGCAGCCCGCCTGATGCGTTATTATGCAGCCAGTAGGGATGGGAGGTCAGGCTCCGGAGGGGGGGAGCAGAGGAGGAGGGAGGCTTTTTTGGTAAACACGCGGGAGACGCAACACATGACATTAACGTAATTAGAAAATGAATATAACAGCTTTGATTCCTGTGCCGCGGCGCAGGACCTCCACAACCAAGGACTTTATTTCCTTTATGTGTGCAGATATTTAAGTACGTCACACATTTTGACTTAACTGCTTTATTTAAGTCATAACAAATGTGAAAGATTTACCCATACTTGTTTTCCTTTGCAAAATTGCGACAGTGAGGAATAAAATGGCTGCATTAGATGCGCCTGGAACCTGCAGGGAGAAACGTGTCGGTTTGGATTTCAGAGGAGAACCGTCTCAGCTTTCACTCCTTCCACTTTAAAACAGGGAGCCCTCAACATGGAATCAAAAGTCATTAAAATCTATTTTGGTCGCCCATAAACCGCCTGCATTGTAAACCGTTTATTGTTAAAATAACTGCAACACACTGGCAACAGTTACCTATAGGGTTAACCTAAATAAGCGCTTTTATTGTAAAAACCACCAGTTATTTGTGCAAACTTCTATTATTGCGCTACGATTCTGTGAAAACAATTATTTTAACCTTAAAAAAAGTCAACTTAAAAATAGGAACCGATTTCATTTCATAACAGTTTTTTTTTTCTCCTATTAATGTGATTAAAATGTCAATATAAGTGTAAATTTACAGTAACACAGAACTGCTCAGAATACAGTATGTGGCACATAAACATTGTTTAAACAGTAAAAAAAAGAAAACTGTTGTTACAACAACAAGCATATTTACAGTGTGCGCTGTCGCAAGTTGACCTAAAGACGCAGCGGGAGAAATTTACGCGCTTTTATTTTTCTAACATTAAACAGCCGGAGAACAAGATGGGCCTCTAAGATGCTTCAAACAACTACAGGCATGAGAGGCGTTCCTGCGGTGGCACAGTCTAACAACACGAATCTATAATAATAATAATAATAATAATAATAATAATAATAATAATAATAATAGTAGTTGAGGTCGTTCATCCAAGTAAATCCGCGTAAATTAAAGAATTGTCCCTCATATCTCTTACAGCTATGTTATTAATTCTCTACGATCTCACTATGATATTCTGGGTTCATATTTTCATCATGTTTTTTTCAGTACGCTTATAGATTCCATATAAATAATTTTTTAAGTCGTCATTTATAATTTTGCTGTACTGTTGGTCCTTTTTTTCTGAATTTATGGACGTGACTCTCCTAAAAAGAAAAGACTGAATTGAATTGAGTTTCCATAATTAGCGCGTTAATTAGGACGCGGGTTGTTGAGTCACAGATTGTGAAGTTTCCCACATGTTATTATTATTTTTCGTTTCTTTCTGGCAGTTTTACGCACACAAACCTTCCTAACACGATTCCCTCTGCCCTTTTCTCTAAAAAGTGAAAACACTGATGCACTGATTCATGCGTAATTCAGACTCTCCTCCACTGGATCGATGGATGCCTCCTTTAACGGTTTCTCTAATAAGGCCTTATTAAATTTACTTCAGCTTCTCAACGTTTACAGAGCCACTCGTTTATTTTAATATATTGAAAAGACCTAAAATTAGTCCTTTTTTCCTTATTTTTATTCGTTGTTTTAATCATCACCTTATAATTTGCTTACATTTAAAAATCTTGAATGAAGCTCTGAGCTCACAATAATGAACATTATTAATTTATTTGTACATTTGCTTCATGTTTGGTCGTTTTCTCACCTAAATTAAATTTCTTTGATTTCTAAATATTCTTTTCCCCCCTGGTACTTATGTTTGATTGCATTTTAAGCTGATTTAAATGTTGCACTGTAATAAAACAAACAAACAAACAAAACTCTTCTCTAATTTACGGTAAAATCCCGGCAGCTGTGGTTGCCAGAATATTATCGTATTTATACGATACATATACGATAAAATTCCGGGATTTTATTGTATACATGCGATAACATTCCAATAAAATTTAACCATATAAATAAGGATTTTATCGTATTTATACAATAAAATCGTATAAATTTTATACAATAAAAAATATACAAGAAGGGTTTTTTTGCTTTGTTTTGTATTTTTTACGGTGTAAACAAAAAAAAATCTTATTAATTTTTGTCTTATTTTATTTTTTGTTGGTCTAGAGTAAAATACAACAACAACAAAAAAAAATTTAGTTTTCCTCTTTCATTCTAAACCTGTGTAACAGTTTTAGCTGATGTTATGTCCCAATTAGGAAGCTGGACAGAAAAAACTTTTACGCAGCTAAAGTAAACACGAGCAGTGGTCTCCCCATAAATAAAATGTCTGCCTCCCTTAATGTGAGCCACCGGCTGCACAGGCCGAGGCTCAGCTGTCAGACATCCTGCAGCTCTGCCTCACTTCCAGCTGGAAACATGAGCAGGTATCGCACCGATTCAGCAGCTGAGAGGCTTCATGTCAACACTGAGCTGCTGAAACTCTCTATTCTGAGAACAACTCGGCAAAAACTTGATCATAGCGCAAATCTGGACGTGAACTGGAAGTGTGGAGTTGCTCTGTGCTCAGAAAAGGATGGAAAAGACAGTGAAGGATTCATAAAACAGCTGAGATTATCCAGCTACTGGCCTGTTGAACATCTGCTCTCAGATTGAAGCCAGAGTCTAAATTAAGGCTGATTTTTCATCCTTATTTAATTGTTTCATTTAAAAAAACACCCAACATTTCAAATGTTGAATGGTGAAGGCTTTGCAGGATGGATAACATGAGGTAAAAGTGGATTTAGGTTTTAAACAGTAACATACAGCAGTTTCTTCTCTTATCTTCTCACTTCATAATTGCAGTAATTTGTTCAATAATCTAATAAAGATGGAGTGAGTTGGACCCTCCAGCACCACAAGAAAGGCTTAGTTGTTGAGCTAATCTCCAAAAAGCATCCATTTTCAGCTTCAAAGTTTCTTAAAAATATTGATCCTGTAATAATGGAGCAGTGGAAATGCAAAACAAGCCAGAATCACTAACAATATAGATCTATAATCAGACTAAAGACGTTTAGTTTCAGTAGATTGGGATTATTTAGCTTCAAATTCAGACACAGACATTGTTTACATTGTTCATGTTTACATTGTTAATTCCAGGAATAACAAGAATTACAGGAAATGACACTTTGTGTCATTTCAAGGCAAAATTATGGAAGAATATTAGTGCCATAAAAAAACTTACTTTTTTCTCAGAATTCTCGCTTTGGATTAAAGTTTTTTTTTTTTTTTTTTTTTAAAGTCAGAATTTTGAAATAAAAGTCTGAATTCTGACTCTTTGTTTGCTCATAATTCTGTAATCAGAATTTCTCAGAATTCTTAAGTCAAATTTCTGAGAAAGGTCCTGATTCTCTTCCATACAGACAATTAGGCCTTATTTAATAAATTAAGCTCCTAAATTTTCATTTGAAAACAGGATTACGTAAAAGAGGACTGATGGGTGTTTTTTGTGTTATTTTGAAACAGGATTTTATTTTTTTTTTTTCAAAAACTCCAATTTGTCTTCAGGAAAATGTTCAGCTAACTGTTCAGCAACAGGTGGAGGAGGGGCAGCAGAGCTTTTCCTGAAAATTTTCCCCCAAAACCAGAAAAATTCTCTTTGTTTTCTCATCAGAATAACTTTAAACCGTAGGAATGGTCTAAATGATTCTGAAACCGGATATTTTTAGAGACGTTTTCAGGTCACATGTTGATGTTGCCACGTTGCTCATGTTCTTAACATGTCGCCTTTTTTCACCTTTTTGTAAAAATGACTCACAGTGAAGTTCCCATTGTTCTGCTTTAGCGGAGGAGATCAGACTTGTGGTTGCAGCCTGAGTTGCTGAGTTTTCGGCAGGTATGTTGCTCCCACAGAGCAGCGGTCGTCCTCTGCGTGGCTTTGAGAGTGAAAGGGAGACCGGATTTATTTTCTGTCTTTTTATTGCGTAGGTTTAAATGACTTTCACATGAGTGGGACACACACTGCATCAGCAGATTCTCTGATCAAATTAAGCAGCGATGAGGGGAGAGGAGGAAAAAAAGGAAAGAGGCAGTGGTTGTACTGATGTTTAATTCAATAAACAGAACCAAGAGGAGCAGACAGAAGGGACGCTGTGCTGCCGTCAGGCCTCCACTCTTTATCTGGACGGTTAACCCAGGAGAGAGAAACAAATGTTCAATCCGTCACTGATGCAGCGCAATACAGACGCATGAAGCTGATGCTCTTTACCAGCATAAAGAAACTGTTTATATCCCTCTCCTAATGCAAGATGTTGATATCATGTTAAGTAATTTAAAATCAACATTTCTCTATTTCTAGGATTAGTTTTATGGGCTATTGTTTATTTTTATAAAGTAAAATTGGTTTATAAAAGCTCATTAATGCCATTCAAATGTCTTTGGTTGTAGATTAAGCTAATTTAATGTCACGTTTTAACAGTTTTTCTTCATTTTAGTGTTTTTAAACCTGTAATTTGTGGTGCTCAACTTTGCATGAAAGGTACAAATAAAAAAATAACAACCTAACACTAACTGATTACAGGCCAGATTTACAGAGTAAAGTAACAACCATTGTACTGCTATAGTTCTTTTTAAAAATTTTGTAGGTGGAAGGAATATCTAAAAGTAATCAGAATATTATGTAAAAATGGCATTAAAATGTAATTACATCAGTATGTTGATCTAGCAATAGTTTAATAAGGTAAAAAGTCATTTTTGTTTCCTATTTGTCAGTTTTTGCTTTGGTAATTTAAAACTATAGAGCCATTAGAAAATAGTTTCTATATTATTATCAGGAGCTCAAATGAAGAATGCATTAACTGATTACTTAATAAACATAAAGTCAATGGTTTTATATTTTTACAAAGAAGAAAAGCAAAAGTTTTATCAGCTTTTATGTTGTCATTTTGAGGCAAAAGAAGCTTTAATTCATAGTTTTCAGACAGGAAACTCCATGGTCTGCCTCAATATGTTTTTAAATGTTTTATTTATATACAGTGTCATGCAAAAGTATTTCTACCATTCAATGTTTACATTTTTTGTATTTTAATTAGATTTTTTTTATGGTAAAGTAACTGAAAGTGGCGCTTAAAAGGGCAGTATCGTATGTTTTCCAGACTCATGGTGCCATTTTATAGCACAATAAAGTAAATATATTAACTTCAGTTGTCATAAAAATGCTGTATATATAATATGTAATATAAAAGAAATTTGACTTTGTGATTTAACTTCTTAAAATTGGGCCTCTGTCTCTTTAAGAAACTCCAACTCTTCCTGAAACTCCGCCTTCAGGAAGTCATCTTAACATGGCTCCTCCATTAACCCTTTAACAACATTTTTACCAGGTTTTCTCTGAGAATTAGCTCCTATCATGAGATCTGCAGATGCTTAGTTCCACCAGGTGTCTGCTAATTGCTGCTGGCTAGTCTGAAGGAGCTGAATGGGAGAGTCCTGAGGTTCTCTGTGAGGCGGGTCTAGGTCCAACCAGGCGTTTTGCACAGCTGAATGGTTGCCATGGAGATTAAAGGATTTCTCAAACATGCATGAAAGAATCAAAGCAACACTCATTTTGGCAACTTAAAGATAAATTCAAAATAATTTTGAACAAAAGTGAAAGATGAACTATTGGTGTGACTCAGCAGCAGCCTCGCTCTGGTTCAGGTTTCTATCTGAGATCGGCTGCGGCTGCATCAGGTGATGCAGCTGCCACTCAGACATTTGACTGCATCACCTTTACAACTGCTTCAGTGGATCTGCTCTTTCCTTTTACACTGTTCGCATTTTTTCACTTTATAATCAAGGCTTCTACGCATCTTAAACATGTCTACTTTCATAAACATACAAACACATGAATACATCTATTAAAATTATACATATTACACTGAGCTTTTACATCTCACATACAACCAGAAACGTTTCTACGTTATTATGTTGCTCTTTCTTTCTTTTCTTCTTTTTTTTTTTGACAAAATGTGTCGGGAATCTTTGTCTCTTACATTTCAAAGTCCAGCTGCTGTTCGCCTCCTGACCGCTTTCACACAGGGACTCAAACTCAAGACCAGTCTAATGCAAGTCAAATGCTTTGAGTTGAAACATAGCACTTATTGCATTTCCCTGTGGTTGTGTTAAGTGCTACCAGCAGCTGAAAAACATGGTCAGCTTTTACACTTTTAGCTGAGAAGCTAATTACACATCTGTCCTTTTTACATCATAAGAGAAACTGATGCATCGGCTGTGAAGGAATATCACTTCCCCTTGAACTTTACTACATGTTGTCATTTTACAGTTTCAAACCTCAAAGCTTTTCATTGGGAGCTTGGCAGACAACTGTCAAATGGAAAGAAACTGAATGTCTGGAGATCTTCCAACAACCTTGAAACTTTTCCACACACAACGGAAAAGTTTGTTTTGCACAAAACAAACAAACAAACAAAAACAGTTTTGGTCTCTTCTGACCAAAGCGTTTCGTTCACATGTTTGCTGCTCAAAAATACTTCATAACCTTATCAGTGTTGTTTGGGTCACAGAAAGTGAAATGTTTGTAATTAGGTTGCAAACAGCTGCACTACGGTTAACGTGTGAAAGGAAATGGGTTGCATTGGATTTTATTTGGGGTATCAGGGAAAAGGGGGCTGAACACAGATGCACACCACACTTTTCAGACTTTTATTTGGAAGTAAAGCAGCAAAACTGGGAGTGTTAATTCAACTGTGTTAAACTTGACACATAAATCCATTTTTAGCTCCCTTTTACTACAGGTGTGCATTTATTAGCATATTTATTATTAATGTGCATTTCTAACACTAAAAGAAGAAAGTTACATTGCAAATTGCTGGATTACAGAACAGATATGAATGTTTTAAATATTTAACACCATTGGTGTAGCTTTACTTTACATGAATGCACTTTTAACTACAACTTGTTATTCCCTTTCACAAAAAATTTAATGTTTTAAGACATATTTTGCCATTTCATGGCATATTAATGTGTATTTTTAAAAATTATGCTATTTCCTTTCACTAACACGTTCACTTCACATAACTCTATTTAGAAGAAAGTTAAATTACAAACATCTGGATTACAGTTGATTTATGAACATATGAAATACTTAACATTCTTGGTGTTTTACACTACATAAATGCACTTTTAACTCAACTTTGTTATTCCTTTTTACAATTAGGTTAAATACCTTAAGATATTTTGTTTCATGGCACATTAAAGTGGGTTTTTACTCTAAAATTATATTAATTCCTTTCACCAATGTATTCACTTTACAGAAAAAACATAATTAAAAAAGAAAATTAAATTACAAACATCTGGATTACAGTTGATTTATGAGAGGAAATTGGTTGCATTGGCTTTTTTTCTTTTATTTAGGGGCATCAAAGAGAAGGGGGCTGAACACAGATGCATTCTCTACACTTTTATTTTGTAAAAATAATTCAATGAATTGTTTTTTCACTTAAAAATGTTGATCTTTTGCAGGAACATCCTGATAAATGTTTCTTTCATCATAAGTAAAATGGGTTGTCTACAATATGATTACCAAATTACCCATAATGCAACGTTATAAAGCTAAGAAAATACTCAGAGTAATGGTCTCCACACTCTCTGGTCTACTTGTTAGTAATTTTTGTTCTGAAGATGTCTTCACGTCTCCTGATATCAGCTCTTCGTTCTCTTTTCACGCTGCACTTCTGCAGCCTTCCTCTTTGATACACTGATGGCGAATGTTTGGATTGTAACCGAATGCCATGTGTGGCTTGATCCGGCCTGATCTTCCCACAGCAGTGTCTGGTCCACGCAAAGTGGAGCGCACAGAGGCGCAGGGTCAAAGCAAAACAAACGCGTCTGAGAGAACAAGTCTGTCAATCCGGGGTTCATCGCCGCCACACAGGGCTCGGCCAGGACTCCTATCTAGATGAAGAAAGAGTCACATTCCCCTGAAATGAGCTTCTACGGGATGAAAGCTTTGTGTGAGCTCCCCACATGACCCGCGACCTCGTCTGTATTTGTGCAGCAGGAGGAGGGCCCTGATCCTGGGCTCTCTGCCTCCCTGCCGGGATCCTGGGGATTCAGGTTGGGGTGGCCAGACGAGCCCCACATTCTGCCCTCGGGTGTTTTGCTTTTGGGGTAGAAGAGAGACCCTCAGATGAGCCGGCACTGTCACAGCAGTAACCTTTCACCCCCGCGTAGTTTCAGAGGTGGACCACAGGGGGCAGCTCCTGGAGCGCTGTGGTGTCCTGTGTCTCAAACTTTGGTCAAATCTGCAGATCTGCTTTCGGCATTTCGTTTCAGAGATCATCTCGGAGTTTAATATTGCAGAAAAATCATATGTGTCCGGTTTTAGATCGTAATGTCTTTTCCACATGCACAGGCACCAGGATGTCCATGTTTTACTTTCAGTGAGCTGGAAAGTTTTTTAGAAAAAAACAGGATTACATTTTGTGTTCTCATATCTTCTCTGTGCATGAAAAGAGAAGAGAGAGAAATTATTTTCCATGTGAAAACCCGAGACTGAACACATGCACTGCAAAAACACAAAGTCTTACCAAGTATTTTTGGTCTAGTTTCTAGTGCAAATATCTCAGTACACCTGAAGTAAGACTTTTAAGTTAGTTTTGTAACTTTTCTGCAAGACATAGAGGCTTGCTTTAAGTAAGTAATTCATTAATAATGATGAAAATATACTAGTTTAATTGGCAGATTATTTCACTTATAGCAATAAATTTCCTATGGTTACAGGTTACTTTATCTGCTAATAGATCAAGCACTTTTTCATCAATATTTAAGAATCTTTTACTTAAAACAAGCGGCCATATCTTGCTAAAAAAAATTACTTTTAAGTTAGTTTGTCTTATTTCAAGTAAATAATTCATTAATATTTATGAAAAAGTATTTATTCCACTGGCAGATTATTTCAGACGTTTTGCCATGTTGTAATTCAAGGCCCAAATCAAGATCATGAATGCTCTTAAAGGGCCGGTTGTGCCAGAGTGTATTGATAAAACCTGATCCCAAACTGTTCAAATATCAATGAATTCTTCAACTTAAACAATATTGAACATATTTTCATTCCCTCCAAGATTTCCTGATACTTTTAAAAAATGTTTGCAAACAAAACCAAAGTGTTTCTGGTACTAATTTGGAAACATTTGTTCTTATTTATGATGGTAAATGCAACTTATTACTCGCTAAATAGATCAGCGATCTATTTTCCATACTATAATCTGACTTACTATAATCTTTACTATAATCTGACTTCAGTTAAGGCTGAGGCAGCTGTTGATTTTAAGAAAAATCTGCAATAAACTACCAATTTCATTCATCCATCCATTTTCTGTTCACCCTTGTCCCTAATGGGGTCAAGAGGTGCTGCTGCCTCTACAGCTGCGTTCTGGGCGAGAGGCGGGGTCACCCTGGACAGGTCGCCAGTCTGTCGCAGGGCAACACAGAGACAAACAGGACAAACAACCACACACACACTCACACCTTGGGACAATTTAGAAAGACCAATTAACCTGACAGTCATGTTTTTGGACTGTGGGAGGAAGCCAGAGTACCCGGAGAGAACCCACGCATGCACAGGGAGAACATGTAAACTCCGTGCAGAAAGACCCGTGGCCGGGAATCGAACCCAGGACCTTCTTGCTGCAAGGCAACAGTGCTACCAACTGCACCTTAAACTCCCAATCAGAGGGACTGATTGATATAATTTGGCAGCAAACGGATAAAAACTGCATTGATTTGATTGAAAACATAATATTTAAGCACACTTATTGTTTAGTGTGGAACCTAGAGGGCCACATAAAAAGCTATGGCGGGCCGGATTTGGCCCACGGGCCTTAAGTTTGACACATGGGATAAGTGAAATAATCTGCCAATGGAACAAGTACTTTTTAAAATAAATTTTAAGGACTTGTTGACTCTAATCAAGCCTCTATATGTTGCTGAAAAGTTACTTATAAGTTAGTTTTCTCTTTTTTCAAGTGTACTAAGATCTTTGCACTAAAAACAGTTGGTAAGACTTTGTGTTTTTGCAGTGTATGACTGGATTTCACCTATAAAAGTCAGCGGGCCGTTCTCTGGGTCTGCGATGACTAACCTCTGCCCTGCCCCTCAGGCTGTTCAGGATGTTGGACTCAGTCCCAAACATACCTACTTACAAACAAACACAGATGCCCCAAATTCCACTTTCACTTGAAACAGTTGGTTGACCCCGTTTTTACCCTCTGTCCAGGTTACTGCTGCCCGCGCTCCCTCCCTCAGGCCCAGTTTAATCCAATAGAGAGCTGGTTTAGAGCAGGGTTGATCAAGAGGGCAAAGTGGGGGACAAACTGAGACGCCTCATGCTTCCTCATTCATCATTAGTAACGTTCAAGAAGCAACACAATCAGTTCACCTTGACCTGATCTTATCACTACCAACAACTTTTACAAACAACTTTGCTTCAAAACATTGTGAGGTTGATAATCTGACGATATCAGATTATCGTTGAGTAGATTTAACGAAGCTTTGGCTCAAAAACAGTGACCGCAGTTTGTTGGTACAGGAAAAAAAATTAAAAAGTACTCAGGTTATTCTTTAAAACAGAAAATCCTTGTTTTACCTACAGTTAAAACTGGATGTTTACATGCACTTCATCTAATGACCTGCAATACTTTCCTTTCTTTCAGTTAAGATTACCAGATTATTTCTATTTGCTTTACATCAAAATAATGAGAGAAATATTTTTTAAATACTTTTTCAAATTCAGAAGTGTATTATTATAAGGTTTTAAGAACTTGATTAAGCACAAACATTGTAGTTTGTAAGTTCTTCAGGTTAAATTTGAATATTTATAATAAATGGAGCCACACTGTGGATTTGCATAATGAAAAACCTCAAACACATTTTCTCCTGATTTGACATTATGAGAAACGATAAAGAAATTCAAAAACATGTGAAAAAGAGAATTACAGACACCAACAAGTCTTGGTTATACGGATATTTAAACATTTCTGAAAGGTTAAAAATCAAATAAAAACCTCTGAACCAGAGAAAACGGTTTGAATCAATCCCAGAATAAAACACCTGGAGAAGCTGACTGGAGTTGGGAATTATTATTCTGGGTGAAATAATCTGTGTACTAACATGGACTGAACAGCCAATCAGAGTGGAAGAAGATATAACTTCACAAGTACACTGTAAAACATTTGAGCTGCATTTAGTTGTGTCTACTATCTTTTACTCTTTAAGTCAAATAAATTCATCCAGTTTTAGATTTTGATCCTAAATGTCAGTTTGTGAAAGATAAACTTACAGCAGTAAGTTGTTAACTTTTTATCAATTTAGTCAAACCTCCAAGAGTTGAATAAACTAGAGTTTTTAGGTCAGCACTTAAAAAACTGAAAGAAGAGAAAGACAGGAGTGGGAACTATTTCCCAGAATGCTTAGCGGCATGTTTTTGTCTCCTGAGATGGAAGTGCGTTACATTGATCTGACTCTTGTGTTTTATTAAGGCAAATGTTCATTTTAATGCAATTCTCAGTTAGCAAAGCTTGAGGATAATGTCCTGATCACACTAAATGTTTCTGAGCTGAATTCATTGGGATGTTTAATAAAATTCATTATCAGATCAGAAATTTTGTTCCTGCAGTTTGAAACAAGAATTTAAATTATTCTAAAGTAAAATAAGTATTTATTTTAACTTGATATTGTGAGTAAAATAATAGAGAAATGTGGCTCTTTAACTATTTTTTCTTGCATATTGTGAAATAATTATTTGGTTTAAATTGCAGCATTAAGTTAAAACTCACAATTCAAGATTAATTAAGTTAAAAAACAATGTTTAGACAACTTGTCTCTTGTTGTTAAATCAACTTCATGAACTTTAATTTTTGAGTTGAAACCAAAACAATTTTCTTGTTGACTTAAATTGTATTTTCAAGGCAGCTGGTGGACTTTCATCTTCAAGTTAAATTACCTTCACATGTTTTACAGTGCACTTTGTGCCCTAATGTTACTCATGGTGGAACCAGGGAAGTGTAGAAAGCCCTGGGCCCATCAATAGTTGAGCAGTAGCATGGTTGTGTGTCTGTAATGAGGCTTACCGCATCTCTTCATCAATATTATATGCTGGCTGTGGGCCAAGCAGTGAGCGCTGAGTTCTGGTATAAAGTGTGTGGGTTTGAGTGTTATGCATACAGTGTGATGAGGATTTTGCAGAACTTCACTTCAGACCTCTTACAGATGTGCAAATACATCATCATGCTGGAATGCGGTCTCATCTTGATTGCTTTTTTCATTTCTGACCCTTTTAGTAACTAAAATGTCTAATTATGTATTCAGAAAGATCAGAAGCTTAGATTAAAAACTTTGGTCCTTTTCTTTTAAAATGCTAAAATAAGAAATTGTTTATTTTTTTCCACATAAAACTGCAGAATACACAATTTTTCCCAGAACTGATTTCTATTTTCGTGTGTGTTTGTGTAGTTGATTTGCAAACCAGAGATGCAGTCTTATGCAGGAAACGTCCTAAATTCAGTCCAGATGTCTGCTGATCCGCTTCAAACCTTTCACTTGTGTTGTTTGGATATAAACAGTAAACGGTGTAAACAAAGCATTCTCTTTCACACTGAACCTTAAAGCTCTCTGAATGAGACGCTCAGTAGTAAATTTCAGCCTTACTCCTCCCTCATGGCTCCTCATCCCCTTCGGCCAAAGCGAACAGCTCTCAAAAAATGAAGTATGGACGAGAATGTTAACGGCTAGCATCAAAGACCTTTTTTCTAAAACGTATGGGTGTGTGTGTGTGTGTGTGTGTGTGTGTGAGCGTAAAGTACCCCCACAGGTGATTGGATCTGATCCCATCTCATCTGATTGGCTCATCTGTCTGATGCGTTACACAGGCAAGTGAGAAAGTACGGCAGGGTGGGGGTTGTTGGAGGCTAGGCTAAATAATTTAGATCTTGGATTTGTATTGATCAGGTAGCGCGGTTCTCCTCGGGCTGCTCCGCTACGCCGTCTCTCCCTGCTCTTGCTTTTCAGCGGTAACCTTCTGGCCCCAGCTTTACCTTCTCCTTTTGTTTTGTCCCAACACCCCACCTTTCTACATCCTGCTAACCAGCGCGCCTTCAGGTGCATTTCTGCAAGGGAAAGTAATTCCCTCATTTACCTGTGGAAGAACATTATCAACATGGGCTGATTTGCATTACAGAGGCAGGTTTTTATTTATTTTTTTCATTCACAGTATCTTTTTGGAGTAATGAAGGGTGTGTAACCTTGGTGATGCAGGTCAGTGGAATTGCAGAAATTAGCATTTTGGCTGCTCCAAGTTTAATGCATTACTCTATTAAATACAGTACAATGTCACGGCCTTGGATCAATACTGCAGAACGCAATTACTAATGAGACATGTTTCAACTTAACATTTAATGGATTTGTTGAATAGGTAATGTGCTGGGAGGTGGAAATGAAAAGCACGTTATGTGTAATATAATATAAAGATGAAACTTATTCATGTAAATTAGATTTATTTTTGCAGTTTGTGGTTGATGCAGTGGCAGATGTTCACTCAGAAACAAGGAATTAATAAAATATTTCTTCAGCTGTTTTTGTTTAATCTGTATTATATTTTAAGCTTCTTTTACTGATTCTTGTTCAAGTTGCCGAGGGACTTATTTTCACAGACTTACTCTTGCTATGTTTTTTGTATTTGTTACATTGTTCCAGCCTTAAATTTTATTTCCAAAAAGTCAGAGTTAATGTTTAGGTTCTCCAATCTGAGAAATGTTTCCCGTTCTAACTTACAGAAGTTAATTCAGATAATCTGGAAAGCAACTGTGATCATCCATTTTCAAATAAGCTGATATTTTAGCTGTGGATTTGACTGGGCCATTCCATTGTAGCACCATCTGATTGGATGTTTAAGACCATCTTCAGAAGGTGAACACCCCCTACAACTTTACATTTAATGGATTTGTTGAATATGTTTGTCAGCTTTATTGAAGTTGGTGAATTTTGAAAAACTAATTGAAACACTTTTTCTGCGTCACACGAGTCGCGTGATCGCCAACCGTATGTTACTACTGGTGGAAACGACAAAGATGATGACAGGAAGTGGTAGGAGGATGATGGCGCAGCTTGTTTTTAATTATTTATCACGTGAACAAACTTATTCACATGTGACTTTTAATCATGTTTCTTGTTTAAGGGAAACATCACAGTTGCAAAATTGTGTTTATTCGACATGAGCGGATTTTGACAGTTTTGCACACGTTTGTAATGGAAACGCAGCTTCTGTTGTGCTCAAAAATGGCTCTATGTGCCTGGAAAATACATAATACTACCTTTAATCTTTATGGCCAGTTTAGTTTTTTTTTATGTTTTAGCTCTATATAAAAAACTCATTTTCGTTTTGGGCCAAATCAAGATCATGAATGCTCTTAAAGGGCCGGTTGTGCCAAAATGTATTTATAAAACCCGTTCACAAACTGTTAAAATATCAATGAATTCTTAAAATTAAATAATATTATGCAACATCTTTTCTGTCCCTCCAGGATTTTGTGTTTGGAAATATTTGCGCTTATTTATGATGATAAATGCAACTTTTGATTACTCGCTGTGTAGATCATGGACTAGAATTTGACGTCAATTAAATCTGAGGTAGCTGTTTAGTACAAGTAAGAATGTTTTTGACAGTTTTTGAGAAAAATTAGCAATAAACTCAATTATTAGCGCAAAAAAGTGTGGAGATTTGTTGATTTTGTGTGAATTTCCATGATAATTCTCAAAACTGGAGGGACTGATTGATATAATTTGGTAGTAAACAGATAAAAACTGCATTGATTTGATTGAAAACATAATATTTATGCACACTTAGTGTTTAGTCTAGAATCTAGAGAGCCACATAAAATGCTATGGCGGGCCAGATTTGGCCCACTAGCCTTGAGTTTAACACATATGATCTATATGCTAAAATTTAATTTGATGCTGAAACTAAATAAAGATGGCAGCCAAAATATGTCTGTTGGCAGCATGTTTAGGTTCTAGTTGAGTTAAGGTGTTTAAAGTGTTGAGTTTAAATGTGACTTATGTGTTTAAGGATTGTGACAGAAGAGCAGAACAGGAAATGTCTGGATGCAATAAAGACGGTAATGGGATGAATTATTGAGGCTTCGATATGGATGAGAACCTGGGAGAGAGGGGGATGGCCCGAACTCCTCAGACGGGGTGCAAACCGTCCAATGTACACAAAATCACGAAGAACACACACATTTAAACACACTGTAAAACATTTGAGCCACATTTAGTTGTGTCTTTTACTCTTTAAGTCAAATAAATGTATCCAGTTTTAGATTTTGATCCTAAATGTGAGTTTGTGAAAGATAAACTTACAGCAGTAAGTTGTGTTAACTATTTAGTCAAACCTCCAAGAGTTGAATAAACTAGAGTTTTTAGGTTAGCACTTAAAAAACTGAAAGAAGAGAAAGAC